>SKCR01030633.1:0-205892 GCA_019454045.1 Zanthoxylum bungeanum
TTGGACTTCATCAAGCTCAACCTGTCTATGATCACCACCTCTGACAAAAATTCTACTTCTAGAAATTTTGCGAAGCGAGCTACGAACACATTTCGATGCTCGGTATCATAGAACAGATATCCCCTCGTGTTCGAGGGATATCCAACAAACCTAAACTTTTGCCCTCGAGGCGAAAGCTTACTTTGCTGAGTTACCCTGACATAGGCAGGACAACCCAAACTTAATATAATTAAGATTCGGTCTCCTACCAACCATATCTGATACGGTGTCGTAGGAACAGCCTTTGAATGAATCTTATTCAAAAGATGTGCGGCTGTTAAGAGACAGTAGCCCCATAAGTAATAGGGCAAATCTGTGAAACTCAACATCGATCGGACCATATCCAATAAAGTCTGATTTCTCCTTTCAGATACACCATTGTGCTGTGGTGTACCTGGAGGAGTATATTGAGCGAGAATCCTATTCTCCTTCATATAATCCATGAACTCACCACTCATATATTCGCCACCTCGATCTGATCGAGGCATTTAATATATTTACCAGTTTGTTTTTCTACTTCATTTCGGAACTCTTTGAACTTTTCAAAGGTTTCCGATTTATGTCGTCGCATCAAATACACATAACCGTACCGTGACAAATCATCGGTAAAGGTAACGAAGTACGAATAACCACTGTGAGCAGTTTGACTTAGTGGACCACATACATCCGAATGTACGAGTTCCAGTAAGTAAGTGGCTCGGTGTCCAACACCAGAAAATGGGGCCTTGGTCATTTTACCCTGAATACAGGATTCACAAGTTGGATAGGACTCAATGGTAAGATCTGATATCAAACCATTCCTAACCAATTGGGTAAGGCGTTTAACGCCAATGTGACCAAGTCTCATATGTCAAAGTTCAGTATTATTAATTACAGGTAATCTATGTTTATTAACTCCAGTATTTAATATATCTTTTGAAGTTTGCAATGTGTAATGACCATGCTGGTTTGGACAACTAAGGATATGAATATTATTACTATCATATAAATACAAAGAACTATTCTTAATATTCATACAAAAGCTTCTGTATCCAATACAAAAAGTGATATATATTAGCGACACATCCCGGTACAAAATGACAGTCATGTAACAAAAGTGTCCCATTCGGTAATGAGATCTCGCATACTCCCACTGCAACTGCATCCAAAGAGTCTCCACTCCCGAATCGCAACTGCATCTCCCTGGCTTCAGCCTCCTACTTTCCTTCAGCACCTGCAACGAATTGCAAATGTGAATGGGACAAGCAGAAACTAAAATCCAGCTGGATGTAACGGCTTCACAAGCCAAAGATAAATCAATAACTGGAAAAATAAAAGTACCTGATGTAGAAGCTCTGTCTCTCCTCACTTGGGCAATGTAATCAGGACAGTTCCTTTTCCAGTGCCCAACTTTGCCGCAGTGGTGGCATTTGTCTTCAGAAGCCCTTTTGGGCTTAGCTATCTTCGCCTGCTGTGGAGGACCGAAGGCCTTCTTCTTCTTCCCTTTCTTCTTCTTTCCCTTGGACATTCCTTGGGAAGAAGCAGAGAGAGAAGTAGATCTAGTTGGGCGAGTCGGTACTCCCTTCTTCAGATCCTCTTCTACCGTGAGCAACATCCTATGTAGCTCCTGGTAGGTGCAGACTGTCCCGTGCATGTTGAAGTACATCACAAACTGGCGGAATGAAGCTGGCAGAGAACCAAGAATGACACTCCTACCGAGAATGTCATTCAGGATGAGATTATGTTGCCTCAATTGATCGATCAAATCGATCATTGAAGAACATGTGGGCTAACACTTTGCCCCTCATCCAGATGCGCATGGAACAGTTCCATGGCGACCTTGTGAACAATAACATGTTCCTGGTTCTCGAACGATTGTCTTAATCGCGTTATCATACTATAGAAATCTGATGTTCCATAGTATTGTTGCTTGAGTTTCGGAGAGAGCGAACTAAGGATATATGATTTAACCCTTAAATCATCATTCTTCCAAGCTTCAAAAACTTGGCGTTCCTCCTCCGAAGCATCCTCACCCACTGCAAGGGGTAAAGGACCCTCAAGAACATAACCCAACTTTTCGGAATCGAGGACAATCCTCAAATCCAATTCCCAGTCTGCAAAGTTCTCAGCGCCTTTCAGTTTGTTCGCATCTAACATACTCGCAAACTGGTTTGTGGATTGACCCGCCATCGCAAATCTATCATATAGATCACGAAAAAACGGTTAGAAGAAATTAAGCAGTTTCATATAATATCAAAAGCATAAACTAGATCATGGATTTTTAATCTAATATGCCCCTCCCACTAAATCATGCAATACTGTAATCCCAAAACAGAATACAAATATTTAATAATTAAATTAAATATAAATAGTGAAAGGTGGATCCCGTGAATATATTTCAGCTCACAGTAGAGGCACGGTCTCGCCTACGTATATTCATCAGGTAGACAACTCATTTGTCAATCACTCAAAAGTGACTCCTAAGTATCCGGTCCTGGTCGTTTCTCATTGTCGCTTCGAAGGCAGGCACCACAAGGAGACGTACCAAGGTTAAACTCGTCAATGGTAAACTCAAGTTACTAACGTAATCCTGACAGCTAGGGCACGTTCAGAATTCCGCTTTTACTTGAATTTACCTAGTATCTGATATACATCCGGTATAAATAAATCTTTATCGGCTACACCCTCACAGCAGAGGCACGGTCTCGGATGTAGTCACAAAGAAGTATTCATAAACCGTATTGACAAGACGGACCATATAACATGCATCAAATACATAATTACATTAAAACTTTATTATTAGGGATTTTCCGCTAAGTGTCATACACCCTAAATCTAATCAAATTAGTTCCTAATAAGCATGCATAAAGTCAAGAAAACATGATTAAACATTGATTCAATGAAATCTAATCATATTAGGTGGCCTAGAATCAGACTTGCTCTGATACCATTTTGAAGGGGTTATTTAGGGGTGAATCCGGTAACGCAGCGGAAGCGGTGAAAATCCGATTTTCAGATTTCAAAAATTTTTCTCGGATAAATTAAATAAACATATTTATTTAATATTCCAATATTCAAATAATGAAATAAAATTTCAAATGAATCATATTCAAGTGAAATTACCAAATTACCCTTATATGGTATTTTGTCCATTTTAGTCCGAAATTGATCCAATCAATTTTGAATGATTCTAAATCATTTCTAAGATGAACTTAGCATGTTCAAAACATCAAAACAACCCAAAAGCAACCAAAAATCCATAAATTAATTTCTTGGCCGAATGCTTCAATTTGGGGGCATTTGTGCCTTTAGTCATTTCATGCTTCAAAACACATCCAAATGTAATCCAATCAACATGAAACTTTATATGCATCATATACGCATCCTAATGCACAACATATCTCAAAACCCCCAAATTTAGAATAGGTTATGAACCCTAATTTTTCAATTTCCAATTTCCGCAAATTGGGCAAATTAGGCCATTTACATTAAATCAAATGTTTCAATCATCAATCTTTCGTCCATTTCAAGTCTCAACACAATGAAACAACTCAAGATCAAATCTAGGTCATTTAAGAGTGGGTCAACAACTCTAGAATAGCAACATGGTTTCAAAAAACCTTGAAGAATGCTTACAACTACACTAGTTACAAACTTCCATCATCATATACATGCTTTACAATTTCACCAAAGCTTCCATCAACAAAACCACAAAGAACAAAGAAAAAATAACCTAAAGATATCATATATTGAAGCCTAGATCCTAAGGAACAATTTCCTTACTAATAGTAAGTTGAAAAAACTTACTAAAATCAAGCTTCCTTTGGATTTTCTTCTTTTCTCAAGCTTTCTTTAAGTTCCTTCAATGGTGTTTTGCTTTTGTGAAATATGTATTAGGTTAAGTGTTAAATGAAATAAAAAACAATTTATACTTGTAACATTTACACCTTGGCCGAAAATCAAAGCCAAATTCAAGAAATTGTAATTTCAATTTCATTTCAATTATCATAATGTCAACTTGCATAAATATCTTTATAAACAACTTATTAGATATTTATTTTGGTCAACAAATGCAACTAACATCATTTACTTTAAATATCCTAACATAAGATATTTATATTTAATTAATTTATCATTTAACAATTAAATAATTAATTAATTAATCAAATACAAATATATTAAATATATGTATAATTACATACATTAAATATTAAAAACATATATTCATTTAGATAAAAGTCAAATAACTCATTTTGACTATTAATTAATGTGTATTTAAATTAATCAAGTATTAAATGTAAATACACAATAATTAAGTAAATGACTATCTAGTCTCTTTAGCATGTAACTTGCGTTTAACCATTAAACGACTTTATAAATAATCAATATTATTTATTAATGTTGCTCTAGTGCTCAACGAGTATGTTTCATTATTGAGACTCTCTAGGTTCAGGTATATCCGTCACAAAATCTAATTTCGTGTCCATAATCTATCCACCCGTAGATTATGACGATCACGGATAATCTCGCTGAACCATACAGGTCGAGGTCATCGCAAATGTATAATTCCTCCTCCGTCACAGGTATCCGGATAAATCCCAGAGATATAGATGTAAACGTCAAATCTCTATCGGGACTATCCAGTCGACTATTCTATTAGCAATCTCAAAAAGAATGTTTAGAACTAACTTCTAAACTTACCACGGGCCCATGGTTTTATCTTATTGCTAATCATATGGACTACCTATGCTCTGGTACACAGAACTGACGGATCCTATCTTGATACACATAGGACACCCTGAGGATCTATCTACACCCAACGAACAGGCGGAGGTCTGATCTAAATAGATCGGTGACGTGACCGCCGTCTAAGTGTAGAAGATGTCTCATGTGCCCACAATGGCATCTCTCAAGTCTAAGAATCACAAGTGCTACTCAACCCAAGAAGATTCTTATTGACGCTGGTGTACCATCCATTAAGAATCTTCGGTGAGTCGTTCAGTGTTTATCCGCTATAAACACCTACACGTCTATACTAGTCTCCAAGACTAATGGTTCATTGAGAAACCATTGGAATCATATATTCCAGTATACGACATGTACCGGTCTCAACGGGTTTACTATACTACTAACCAAGTAGTGTAAACCTTGACCAGGACTGTCTGAGAATGACAACGTCATGATACGACTCAATGTCCGTTGCGACGCTTTTGCAACTGTACCATGACTAATCATTCTAAGGTCAATACGTCTTTACCATATAAAAGATTAGATTATTTATAGAAACTGCATATATTATTACTGATAATAACGTTTTACAGAAGTATTTAACAAAAATACAACCGGGAATTGGCGCTCTGAGCACCAACCCCTACAGAGTTCACATATGAGCTTCCAGTTTATAGTAAATACATCTCAAAAATTAACAAAACAACAAATCCACAATTAAAGAATAGTTGATCAGCGGAAGAGGCCAATTGCTGTCTGCATGTTATGCATATGGGATAAGTTGAAGAATGTTTTTTTTTCCCTTTTTTTTTGGCGTAACCTGGGATAAGGAATCCATTGTAACTGTGAAATAGTGTTTTTAGAAATAGTTGTAATTTATACTGAAATAATGACAGAATTATTTCAGAAACCTAAATTCTTTGTGATTGTGTGTGTTGGCAAAAGAAAAAATGCCACCCTGGAGTGAAATCGCCCTAGAACGAAGAATGAAGGACGAAGGCAAGAAGGGCGATGAAAAGAATAGCGATCAGATTAGAGCGAAAAAAACACAGGACGACCGAGAGCATTAGAACAAGGACACGTAATGCAGTTGATCCCATGACTACAGCAGTTTTTCCCTCCACGATCAGCAGTTGAGACGCACAGCTCAACGATTGAAGACACGATCCAGCAGTTGCAGGGAGATACTGGGACTGCCCAAGCAGTTTACAAGCTTCACTATAAAAGCTCAACCCATGATCAAGCAGTTGAGACGCACAACTCAACGGTTAAAGACACGATCCAACAACTGTAGGGACATACTGGGACTACCCAAGCAGCTTACAAGCTTCACTATAAAAGCTCATTCGTACAAAGAAAAGCCCGATCAAACGAAGACTCAAACGAGCATTTTTTTATCTTTTAGTCTCTATAACTTTTAGGACTGTAACTTGTGTGCTTGTGCTCCTTGGAGGCTTATTCACTTAATCAAACACCCCTTGCTGGGACTTTGTCTCAGGAGGTTTGAACCTTACACGTTTCTCTTTCTTCTTCGCGCACAAAAATCACGCAAACAGCTTTTGGCGACCACAGTGGGAGAATTGGTGTAAGAAGTGGAGATGCCTCTGAAAAAAAACACTCAAATTGGCCCAGGTACGGAGGAAAGAGGACTATAGCAAACCAACCAGCCCCACGTTCCAACCGTGGTAGGTCATTTCGAGGGTCTGGCAGAAGCTAGTCGATACGAACCGATGCGAGAATTCAGCCCTAATGCAGTTCGTGCATCGTTCAGTGAATTCACACAGGATGTTGTTGAACAGGTTAGGCTGCAGAACGCTCATGTCATAGATAAATTTGTCTCGACTAGCAATTCACATTATGAAAATATGGCCAAACACTTGAGCTCATTGAACGAATTAATGGCCAAATGTGTAAATGGGGGGACAGCCCCGTCGTGGACTACACTTTCCCCTGCACCAAGCAGTCAAGAGGCTGTTCTGAGCAATGTTCCCTCACAAGGAATCACGGTCCCTGCGACTTCCAGGTGAGGAATAAGTTTTAGGGACAATGGCCCATATTTGGGGCCAAATCTACACCGGGGGCCAAATATGGCTCAACACGAGGTGGTGTTGGCCCAAGGCGTCCAGGTTTCCCAAGGATAGAACCATGATTATGTCCCACTTGTGAGAGGACCACAACCACCCCCCATAGCGATGCCATTTAATGGTAATGACCTGTTAAGAGAATAGGTGACCGACATCCTCCAAAATCAATTCGGTCTGGGAGTACGGCCAATTCGGCCAAGATACCGGAAGCCATATCTCGATTTGATCGACGTGGCGTATCCGTGGCCTAGAAACTACAAAGTACCAGATTTTTCCCTATTTACGGGGTCTGGGGAAGTTTCTACCATGGAACACGTATGTCGATTTACCCTTCAGTGTGGAGAGGTCACGGATTTCCATAAGTTAAGGTTATTTCACGGCTCACTGTCAGGAGTAGCGTTCTCCTAGTACGTCAGTCTGCCGGCCAACTCAGTAGAAAATTGGCAACAAATGGAACAGTTGTTCCATGCGCAATTCTACAAGGCCGAATCCGAAGTGGCTTTGGCCGATCTGGCAAACCTGAGACAGTTGCCAGGAGACTGGGCTGAAACATTCTTACAAAGGTTTAAAGTAGCTCGAGGATGATGTTACGTGCCTTTGCCAGAAAAAGAGTTTGTGAGAATCGCTCAAAGTTGCCTCAATTTCGACTTGAAAAAGAATTTCAAGATCGTGAATTTTGGGACCTCCCCCAGCTCATCACCAGCGTGGTGCGTTATGAACGATTACTAAGGGAGGAAGAGCAAATGAAAAATTCTAGCAAAAAGACGTATTACAGGAGCATCGATTATGAAGTAAGCGAAATGGACGTCAAATCGATCGACTTGTGTTTGGCCAAATTGGTTAAAGGAAAGCCGTACGTTTGTAAAACGTGGGCCGAACCCCAAGCCAAAGAGAAGAACGATAAAAAGGGGAGAAACTTTTCTTTTGATACCACAAAAGTCGATGCCATATTCGATCAGTTGCACAAAGACAAACAGATCAGTTTGAACGACCGCCATACGTTGCCAAACGCCGAGCAAATCGGCAGTAAAAATATTATAAATGGCATAATGCATGGTCCCATTCAACTAATACATGTCTTGTTTTTCGGAATGTTTTGCAGGATGTTATAGAATATGGACGAATAACGTTCGAGAAAAAGATGGCAGTGGACGACAACCCATTTCCCAAGCCAATGGAATTAAACATGATCAACTCGGATCTTACCAAGCTGCCAAGATTCAAGTTGGTCCCAGATGAAGAACAGAATGGTCATCGTCCAAGCGCTCTGGAAAGGATTAAAGCACCCAAAAAATAGAAGGATCAGCAAAATCTTTGTGCACGGTACGAAAATAGTATAGAGTGGATGAGGGAGTTGGAAGTCACTTGTGAAAGGCCCGTAAGCGAAGAGCCAGTAGCATGGCAGCCACAGACTTTTGCACCAAGGTTTTATGGTGAAAATTCAAACTTCGTCCAAAATGTGAGGACGTTTAGACCGAATACGAAGCCATGATATTTGGTTTGGAAGTACTC
Source organism: Zanthoxylum bungeanum (assembly GCA_019454045.1). Lineage (NCBI taxonomy): Eukaryota > Viridiplantae > Streptophyta > Magnoliopsida > Sapindales > Rutaceae > Zanthoxylum > Zanthoxylum bungeanum. The sequence continues at coordinate 8,343 of SKCR01030633.1, forward strand.
CTCAATATGAAGGAGACTCGCAATTAGTGATCCAACAGGTGACAGGAACCTTCAAATGCCAAAGCCCATCAGTCATGGCGCTGTTGGATGTGGCTAAAGAATTGGTAAGTCAATTTGACCATGCGGAATTGGAACAGGTTCCGAGGGCGAAGAACGAAATGGCCAACAATTTGGCCTAAGCAGCTTCCGGGTACAAGCAAGCAAACATAGATGGTATATATAGAAGCGATGAAGTGAAGCTGGCCCTGATACGACGAAAGAAAGGAACAAATGTCATGGCCATTGAATTTGAAAAGGAGGACGATTGGAGGAGCGAGATCAAAGAATTTCTAAAACAGCCCGAAGGTGGGAAAGATCGAAGGCTAAAGCTCAAGGCCTTGAATTATGTGGTATCAGGAGGTGTGTTGTATAAAAAAACACCAAGACGGCTTATTGTTGAAATGTGTAGGGCCGTCGGAGTCCAAAACTATCATGGCCGAGATACATGAAGGTGTTTGTGGGGCTCACCAAGTCGGAATAAAGATGAGGTGGTTGATTATTCGAAGCGTCTATTATTGGCCGAAGATGGGAGAATCATACATCGCATATGCCAAATGATGTATTGCTTGTCAGAAGCATGGGCCCATTCAGAGAGCACCAGCAACCGAAATGATCCTCGTCATTAAACCATGGCCATTCATAGGATGGGCGATAGATTTGATAGGGAAAATATATCATGCATCGAGCAAAAGGCATACTTTCATTATCGTTGCTACTGATTTTTTTACCAAATGGGTGGAAGCTATTCCGGTAGTGGAAATCTCCCAAGAGCAGATCATCAAGTTCATGAAGAGCATATCATCCATCGATTCGGTATACCGTAAACAATAATGGTAGATCATGGCACTTCGTTAAATAGCGAGAAGGTAAAAAGCTTCCTGGCCGAATACGGGATCCGGTGGTAACACACTACTCCGTATTACCCTCAGTCAAACGGTCAGGCGGAATCGTCCAATAAAACCCTCAAAGGGTTGATTCGGAAGATGTGACAGACAACGCTAGGCGATGGGATGAACGTTTGAGTCAGGCTCTATGGGCCTATAGGATGTCACCACGAACGAGTACTTCGGTCACGCCATTTCATTTAGTATATGGTCAAGAGGCCGTACTATCGGTAGAGATGAATATCGAATCTGTTAGGGTGATGTTACAAAATGAATTGACGGAGGAAGATTACAACGAAGCAATGATCCAGAATTTGCTAGATTTGTACGACGTTAAATGTGATGTGTTGAATCGTTTAGAAGCACAAAAGAGAAAAATAGCCAAGGAGTACAATCTCAGAGTCGTGGCTAAATCATTCAGAAAAGACGAGTTAGTATGGAAAACTATATTGCCAATTGGCACTAAAGATCCAGCATATGGCAAATGGTCGCCTAATTGGGAAGGCCCATTCGAGGTAAAAGACGTGCTATCGAACGAGGCCTATCATTTAAAAGATTTAAACGGAAAGGTACATGCTAGGGGGCGATAAATGGAAAATAGTTGAAAAGATATGTGCCCTCACTTTAGGAGCATGAAAATGTAATGACTTTGCAATAAAAAAAACTAAGTACAGTAGTAAAATAATGTATTTTCCATTAATACGGGATGAAAACGTCCTCAAAATTACAAAGATCGGACGATGTAACGTCCCATAAAGCATCATTGGCTATGGCCTGAAGACTGTCGAAAATCCATGGGCGACTCCTTTATGGCCGAAAACGCCCCCCTCCTCAGACGCCATTCCTTTTGTACCTCCAAACCCTCTGTCTCCAAATCGGCCAAGCTTTTCTCAAAATCAATATGAGCCAGAACTTCATACTCTGCCAATGATGTGTCCATCTCCGTCACTTGGGTAGAAATGGTCCTCCTCTTAGCCTCTTTTCTCATACGACTCTCCTCAACAAGACGCTGGATGTCCTGTAGTTGTTGCTCTAGGTCCAGGAGAACCGATTCCTCGGTCACCATTTCATTAGTGGTCTCTCTTAGAGCCTGTTGAAGGACATCGAGAGAACCGCGGAATGTTTCTTTCTTTATTATAGCAGAGCGAAGCCCAATCCTTTGACTGTGTATATTACGATACCGAGAGATAAGGGCCGCTATATCGTCCTACAGTTCTTGGAGGAAGAGCCGATCATCCACTGATATAGGTAAGGCATAGAGGGCTAATAGACGGCTTAATTCAGAGGAATTCCTGTCCAATTGGGAAATGTGTTCTGGCAGAGCGGCCTGACCAATCTCCAAAGTAGTAAAAGAAGCATACTGGCTGATAATTTCCCGAAGGACCTCCAGGTCCGTACTGCTACCGGCCGAAGGCGAAGAAGGCCGAAATGGAGCAGAAGACAATCGTCCAAGGCGATCCAAAATGTTATGGACCGATTGCAGTAGCGGGTCGGATGCCTGTACAAAGGAAAAATTAGCAGACCAAAGTCATGAATTAGAAGAAGAAAGAGAAAAATAGACTTACCACCCCAGAACCAAAGCTAGATGGCCTATCCACCGATACCTCAAACACCTCAACTTGCGGCTGCACAAGTTCTTGCTGAAGCGAAAGATCTGAGGATGATGGATGCTGGGGGCAAGAACTAAAAGCTATGCGGCCTGAGGGGGCGACGGCCGAGCAGGAGAATGTTGTTGCAGGATGGGAGACTCTGCCCAAAGGGACGAAGATCGTTCAGAAGCGGCAGATATTTGAGCTGACGAAGAAGGAGCTCCAGGTAGAGGAATCAAAGATTGGGGAGCCGAAGGTGACGGCTGTTCAGACGCAAAGAGATCTTACGGTGAAGGCACCGAAGACTCCACTCGAGGAGAAGAAGGCGGAACAGCCGAGGACGACGGCTGTGCAAAGGCCGAGGTCTAAAGCACTGAAGATCTCGGAGATGCTGCCTATGGCGTTGAGTTTTGCGGCTCAATGGTGGGCTGAGCATCTGCAAGAGAATCAGAATCGGAAGAATCAGAAATGTAAATGACCTCCTCTTCCTCATAAATATGACGAAGTGCGTCGTCTCTGTACATAGACCTAGCCTCCTCTAATAACTTCAATTCGGCCAAATTATAAAGGCCATTTACGTCCCTATAACTCCCCCTAAGCCCTGCGGCAGACATCCTGCGTGCTAAGGGGTAAAGCTGTTTAAGATGAAGCCAAAGAGGCCCATCCGGCCAAATAGGTTCTGGCACTTCGGCCTCGTCATCCGGGTCCTGCATAATTGGTACAGGATCGTCTGAAGAGGGACGTTCAAATAAAGGATGGTTTCTCAGAATTTTCTCAACCCTTGGACGCGAACGGCCAAATTCTGTATGTGGCTCCGTACCTTGGGGATCGGCTCCGGACGAATCACCGGTAATGGATGTTCCACCCTCTTCTGACATGTGCCCCACGACTGGAGCCTCGGCTGCTTCGTCCTCATCTGGTGGGAGCTGCACAATCGGCACCTCAGCAGGTCCCACCTCATCGAAAACCATAGGAGCTTCAGCCCCCTGAGTTTGAGCCGTTTCGGGCATCGCAGAGGGCGGTTCAATACTAAGCACATGCACAAAGTACAAAATTAGAACCTCATTTACATTAAACTCAAAAGAAGACGGGCTTCAAGCTCGTACCTTAGGACGACGTGTAAGTGGCACGTCCGAATCCGAGCTACGGTTGGGGGAGGGCTGCTTCCTCTTGGCTAGCTTTATTTTCTTGGGTTTGGTTGTCTCAGTTGCCTTTTTCGACCCCGTTGCCTCAGAATACTTTGGGGACAATGGGGAAATACCCTCATAGAAGGCAAAGAAAAAAATCATTCACGGGCAGGTGGCCAGAAACGATCAAAAGAAGAATGGACCGGTGTACAAGAAAAAAAAAGGAGCTATGATAAAAGAAGAAAGCAAGGAATAGGTTTCCGATAAGGATTCCTCCACGTCAGAAACCGAAAAGACTTTAAAACGGTCCGACAAAGCGGAGCGCGTATGAAAGAAAAGAAGAGGCCATCCTTGAACGAGGCCAAGCTGACGGGCGACAAAGTTGGGCGAATACACCTCCACTCCAGCCTTGCCATTGGCCCCAGTCAGGATGTCATGAATCAGGTCACGGCTGCATAAAAACTTGCGCCATATGCAAAAACATGACTCATCCTCTTCCGAGTGAGGAAGATCATGAACGAATGATGGGCTATACTCACCCACTGAGAAAGGGAAAAAAAAGGAACCCGAGAGAGAGTATAGAAATATTCAAAAGCAGTACGAGGGAGGAAAGAAGATGGCCGAAGCTGGGAAAAAAGAAGACTGGCACAAGGATAAGGATGGTTCGAATCAATGGCTCCAAAATAGGGAAATAGGCTCTCAACCAAAGCTGAACGAGCCACAGAGGGCCAGAGGCAATAGGCGAGGCCCCCGACCAAATTTTTTTTTGGAGCACGGCCATGTTGGACAGTTATGACCCATAGCGTCACTATTTGTACAGATCATGGTGTTGTTGTACAAATTAACTATGTGACAAAGGAGATTGCACTCTTATCATTTGTGATTAGATCACCTTGATGTATAAATGATAGGAGGTCCTTATGATTAGTTCCTAGATTGAGATGATATGAGACAGTATCAGTCCATGAAGGATTAATCATTAAATATCCCTAGTCATAGTATTATCGAGACTGGACATCGATAATGCGGAATAGACTAGAATTACACTTGTGCGTATTATGGAAGCGTAATATCATAGTTCTCATATATTTGGGTATAGGATACTCATGCAAGTGTAATAGGAGGTTGTGTTTTACCGATGGTATGGAAAACAGCTTCGCTCTGGATAAGACCCCTCGGAATTCCATTGGTAGTATGCCTATGTGTCTATGGAAGACCGATATCAGGGTAGGTGTATTTGGTCTTAACCTGAGACTTGCACCGCTAATACTTGCGACAATCGATATACTCTAGTTGCGGTCGTCCAGGGCTTTAACCGGTTCTGTGTACGCCAATGCTGGGTATATTGAGAATCGTAGAGTATTGGGTGTGATGTCAAGACGGAAGTGTCACTCCCGTCATAGTGGAGATGATGTCACATAGGATACGGTATTAGTACTCTTAAGTGCTGCAGCCATCGGGGTATTATGACAAGGTCATGTATATCTGATTATAGAGACTAGTTACCAGACATCCGACATGTGCTTCGTACAGGGCAGACACAGTTCCAGCCCCAGGCCTAGCACGTGACATTCGATACTGGATCGCTATACGCAATACTACGTATACTACGCCTGAAATAGATTATATATTCCAGTAAGAATATTTCTGGAGAATTGGGTAGGCACGGTGCTTTGCTAGAAGCCAACCATGTCTTGTAAATTGGTAAGCACGTGGTACGAGGTACGCACGTATTCGGATAATCCGATGACCGTATTTACTGCCAACATATCCAGGGATCTCTTGGGTCGCTTCCCAAAGATTCACCGATGACAGTTGATTTAATTAGAATTAATATGGGATTAATTAAGAGAGATAATTAATCTGGGATTAATTAAGAGAGATAAAATTAATCTGGGATTAATTGAGGTATTATTTAATCTGGGATTAAATGTGTTCGGAAGAGAGAACGAGATTAATTTGGAATTAATCGGTAAAATAAATTTAATAGTTAAATTTGATTTTTCTATTTAATTTATTCGTATGGGCTAAAATTAATATATTCGATATATTAATATGAATTGGATTTCATTACGGAATTAAAGTCGGACTTTAATAGGAACGAACGAATTAATTTAGAATTAATTCATAAACGACATTCGTAATATATTTGCGAGGCATCGTTATTTAATTAAATTATATTTAATTATTTAACGACGAAAGTTCGTTTAATCGAATTAAACGGAATCGAGCCGCGGCAAATGTTCGTAGAGACATTTGAATTTTGAATTCAAATGTGGGGCCCACTTCACATGTGGTAGTTGGGAGGGTAGTTGGCATTTATGCCAAGCCACCCACCATCCAACTACCTTGGAATGGTTTTGGTGAAACCATTTACCCAACTACCTTGTTTAGGTAAAAGGGTAAATTGGTTTTTACCTAAAAAACTCTTCTCTCTCTCTTCACTTGTGTATGCTTCACACAAAACACACTTGGAACAAAATGAAAACCCTAGAAGCCTCCATTTGGGCGTGAGCTTCTACCTCCCATCTCTTTGATTTTGTGGCAAAATCAACAAAGCTAGCACTTGGAGAAATCAACTAAGGTGATAGGGAAACTACTTCAAGAGTTGGAATCATCACTTAAAGCTTGGAATCAATAAAGGAAGGATCTTGGAGATCTTCAACTCAAAGCTTGGAATCAACAAAGGAAGCATCTTGGATCTTGGATCTTCTTCTCAAAATTTTAAAAGCTCAAATCCATTCAATGTAAGTAATTCCGTAACTTATTTTGAATTTATGAACACCTTTTATTGCTTATTAGATCCTTGTCATGTTCTAGGAACATTAACAATGGTATCTAGAGCCAATTTTAAGCATGGAAAATTTTAGGGTTCATGAGACTAAAATTTAGGGCTTTTGTGTTTTGAGCATGATTCTTTCAAATTGATGCTTTGAGCATGCTTAGATTATGTTAACTTAGAGTTGTGCATGATTAGATTTGAGAAAAATTGATTGGATCAAATTTTGGACTCTCCCTTAGTGTGGCCGAAACTGTGTAGCAGTGGACTGCAGTTTTTTGATTTTTTGGAACATGAAATGATGTGTTTAAATGCATGTTTAAATGTTGATTGTTGGTTTGATTGGATTGGAATCAAAGTCAATAAAGTTTATGTTAAAATCAAAGAGCATGTTGAGCATGAAATGATGAATTTAGGATTCAATTTGTGTTGAGCATGAATTGATGGATTAAGCATGATTAATTAAGTTAATTGGTATTTTGGAAATATTGAGTTTAATTAATTAATCATGGCTAATACACTTTAATTAAAATAATTGTGATATTTGGAATATTATAATTATATTAATAAGCCTTTAATTATTAATTGGGCTAAAAGTGTGTATTTGGGCTTAATGGGCTTGGTTTGACCAAGTTTGGTTTTGGACTTTTGGATTGGATCCAATTGGGCCCAAAACAAATTCCATAAAGTCCAAATACATCACTTGGCCCTTTAAAGAATTTAATTGGGCCTAATGGGCCTAAATTGATTTGTTGGCAATAGGGTGATTCCTATTGGGCCTTGGCATTTTGGGTTTGATCCATTATGGCCAAAGCCCATGCCTTAAGAATTAATTAAAAGCCCATTGGACTTTAATTAAATAGACATTGGATGTTATTGGGCCTTTGAGACCCATTAAGATTGGATTTGGAATCCAAGTCTTTAAGGCTTATAAGTAAGTGTAAATATTTAATTTGGAATTAAATTTGGAATTAGTATTGAATACAAATAAATTGGATTTAAAGTTGTAGTTCGATATAATTCAAGAATACGTACTTTAAGTATTTATTCTTAAACGAGTTGGACTCGTGCAAATCAAATCGTTGTTTGAACATTGGATGGTCATTAATTCAAAGATTAATTAATTGGATTAGATTGATTGAATAACATGATTTGTATGAATACATGAATGTGTTGTATGAATAATGTATATCGGATGGATATTAGAAGGGTGAGGGCAATTTTGGAAATTGTAATAAATTTAGAATTTATTAAATTGGACCTGCGTGTCCAGCCTTTTATCTCCTTATTCTCATTGTATTTCTCTTCTCACCTATTCCCCTCAATGTAAATGAGGTTTCTTTATTGTATTAAGTAATTGGGTAGAAGTTAGAATAGTTCTAGCCGGGGAGAGGAAATGAAGTGATTTGTTCTAGGAACAATTTGTGACATATCCATCTGTATATCATTATTAATTTATTTATTTATACGCGCTTTATTATGTATTTAGAATGCATGTTTAAGGGTGTATGAAGATGAGACCTTAACAAAGATAATAAATTGGTTGCCAATTTGCACGCGAAAAACCCTCACAACATATTAAGCGTTTTTCCTTCCATTGAGTGATTCTTACTCAAGATCCAAAGTTGGCATTGGTTTGTTGGCCAAAGTCAAGACCTTTGTCAATTGCGGATGTGTTTGAATCATGAGAGTTTTGTTCCATATCGGTGTCTTGTCCAAGTCGTGATTTGTTGGCCAAAGTCAAGATCACTTCTTGTCCATCGACATTGATTACGAAGCTTTCCATGTCAATGGGTTCCGCTTAACTGGGATCATTAAGTTTGTTGTGCCAAAGCCAAGGCTTAGTTGATTCAGAGGAAAAAGGTTAGGTAATATATTCGATATATTGGCATATATAAGATATATGTTTCGGACTTGGATGTCCACCTACTGGATCTAGGAATTGGATGGGATCCAATTGATCTTAGAGATCTACCTAGTTAAGTATCATACAATTTGTTGGCCAAAGTCAAGATTATGTGTTATTTAACGGGATCCTAGCCCACTAGGAAACTGGGTTTCCCGAGTACTCGACAGAGGGTTAGAGGCTCGCCAAAAAATAGTGGGAGGCGAGAATTAAATTTGCAATATTCGTTTAATTACTTGCCATATGCGCTCAATCAAATATCATTCGTCAAATATATATTATTTATTAGTTGGACTAATATTTAATTGTTGTTTTAATAAACAGTTGGACTGTAATTCAAACTATTCAATCAATGGTTGATTTTATAATTTGATTATAGTAATCAATATAATTGAATTAACCAATTTAATTATAATTGATTAAATGGTTGGACTATAGTAATCATTATATTAAATAGTACCTGAAATCGTTGATTAAATAGTTGGACTATTAGAATCAAGATTAAAATGAAAGATTAATGTTTAAAATATTATCCTAGGGAAAATGTGTTTAAACGACTTTAATTTTCAAATTGGGAATAAATTTCAGGATAGTTCTGAAACTAAGAAGTTACTTTATTTGATAAAATAACATCTTAGGCCTAAGCCATGAGTTAAGCAAATAGTAGAGCATGATCTTTGGAAGATTCATGTGATGATAACTTTAGTGCTTAATCCATTATGCTTGCCATGATGACTCCTTAATTTCCTAATCAGAACTAAGGATTAGATCCTTAAATTATGATGAAGAAATTGAAGGATCTTCATAGATCTATTCTTAGATACTTGAATTGCAATAAACAACTCTTGGAGAGTTAATGACTATTCTCAATGAGACCAAAGTCAAAGTTTGTAATAAGGCAAGAAGCGCAAGGCGCATCTTACTTCAATATTCTAGAAGGCCAAGGCTTGGCCAAAGACTTCTGGAATGTGAAAAATGGCAAAGGCAAAATCATTATAATCTTCTAGGAAGATAAAGGACATATCCCAAGATGTCTGCCAAAATATTGGCAAACGGGGTCATTGAAGCATGACTGTCGTATGGACAAAGCAGAAATGAAGGAATTGAAGACTAGCAAGGCTCTGACTTCAAATATGTTTGTCATAAATATGTTCACTACTAGTATTAAAATTGGATTTTAAATACTTAGTGTGATACATAAATATATATATTGATGTGCAGAATCTGCTATGAGCAGGATACTGACTTTAATTGAGATTAATCTGCGAATCAGAAACAGGACGAAAGTCACTGTTTTACCGTAGATACCTAAGTTTAGGAACTACCCTTCGGGTATGTACTTAAATTAGGAAACTATTATAATGTAACTAGTTTGACTAGAAACATTATCTCTATATCGAGTATAACTCGTTGCGAGTATACCTTTATATTCTAGAACACTAAAGTGTTTTATTTTATAAAGATGATATTGAGATAAACACATTAGATGTGAATAACAGTATTTATATTTTGAATATAAATAAATCTCAAACATATAATATGACGAACAAATAGCTCAAACTGATTTGATCAGATAAGACTTATTTGTGGCAGTGTTGTCTGGGACACTGTGGGACACAGAAACTGGATGACGCATGCTGTCCCTAGGCTCGCGGCCTAGTTGGGAAGTACGAAATAACATGGAGTCGCCACCCGGTGTGAACCGGGACAAAGATTTAAGGTCGCACTCACCCCTCGCAAGGGAAGACCTCAAACCGTTGGGTTCGGAATGGTCCCTTACTTATGTCACTTATAATGAAAGGACTTATGTAATAATTCAACCAGGCATAAATAACATTTACTTCCAAAAATATCATGCTTCTAGATTCATATGCATGTATCAACAAGTTCATCACAACATGCAACACCACATGACAATCTCATGAACATATTTCAATCCTATGATATGGAAAACTAAGAACAACATAATCATGCTTGAGTACTATCTCATGAACCTATTAACCAAATAACATGCTAACAGCCTAATCATGCTTGAATACAATCCCAAAAACACATAGAATGGATAAATGCAGGGATACAAATAATACGGTTGGCTATATAACACAAGAAAGATCAACCAAGAGGCAATTATGCATGAATATGATAAGACAGACTCAGTTCAGTGTGTGCGCGTTCGTGTAGCGTTCGTAAATGCGTTCGAATGGTAAACAGAAGGTTCGCGTTCGTGTGGCGTTTGATAACGCGTTCGAACGAAAATGAGACAGAATGCTGGCGTTCGTATGGCGTTTGATAACGCGTTCGAACGTAAATGAAACAGAATGCTCGCGTTCGTATAGCGTTTGATAACGCGTTCGAACGGAAATGAGACCTGATGCATGATAAGGCAAAAATGCATGCGCGTTTGAGTTGCGTTTGTAAACGCGTTCGAACGGGAACAGACCTGATGCATGAAATGAGACGCAATACATAAACAACAAAATAAAGGGGCGCGGTGAAGTACTGCCGTAAAGGTGGCCTTTTGGGGCTCTTGATCTCTCAAAGAGATGACCTTTAGACCAACATACTAAGCCCATGCGCGTCACATCACATCATGCATATAAACATAAAGACAATCATATTATTCTAAGTATGTCCGATTGAACGTGTCTTGCATCCAACCGAACACACATCAACCGGCGCGGCAAAGCATCGTTGTAAAGGGCTTTAACCCCTCCCCATAGGGGATCTTTCATTCCACTTACTAAGCCCATGCGCTCGATTGAGTCATGCATAAATGAGCAACATGCATAATTTAAATGACGAAAAAATAAATAAATAAAAGCAACACAAAACAAGAGAAGGTGTCGTTTACTCAAGTGGTACGTGGAGTTGTATCCCAAGTACAGACCGCACTACCGTCCATTCAGATTCGGCTACGGAATTTACGTCTGGGTTTCCATCCTATATACCACAAGAGACGACACTCTTCCATTTCATTCAAGCCACAACATGCATCCATAAACGACTCTCATGCGAATAGAATTTAATAATAATAAAAAAAACGAATATAAACTAATGAAAAGGTACCCTCAGGTCTAACCTTTTAAATCACCTCTCGGATGTACGGTACACGATCGTCGGAAGGGTGGATGCTCCGCAACTCTCCCGGTTCACTGGTTCACTGTTCTCGTTCGTTGTCTTACTGTTTTGAGTCGTCGTTCTCCGTCTTTTGCTATTGTTTCCTTGTGGTTTCGCTGCCGTTTCCTCTTTATCTTTTGCTTATTGTTTTTGGGTGTCTTCTTCCTGTAATTTTTATGTGTGTTGTGTATGAGTTAGGGACTAGCTACTAGGGACTAGGGTTGAGAAGGTTGGTGAAGGGTTCTTTTTATAGGCAAAGGGTTGGGCTTGACAAGGAAAGGGATTTGGTTAATTAAAGAGGGATTTGATTTGGTTTGGTTAAGGGAAGTCAAAGATTGAGGGGGGACAAATCTTGGCTAGATAGGGAAGGTTGAATATTTGATTGGCTTGGATTAGGAATACAATATTTTAAGTTTGGGAATAATCTTATTAGATTGGGAATATAATTGGTTGATTGATTTTAATTTAGTATGATTATATTTTTGATTTAGTATGTGATTTGTTTAATTTAGGCATGATTTTAGTTTAAGTTGGTAATTGTTTATTTTATGTTTGGTATATGTTTTATTTAATTATTTAATTAATTTAATTATTATTTTATTTAGTTAATGTTTTAATTAATATTTATTTATTTAAATTGGGATGTGTTTTATGGGCTTTGGGGGGCTAATTGGGCTGGATGTGAGGCTAGCAGCAAAACCAGAATTACCGACACCGTTCGAACGCTTCCTCGAACGCGGAACGAACGCCCGCAATCCGTTTGACGTTCGAACGAAAACACGAACGCAGCACTAACGAAAACAGTGAACCTTGTTTATTCTGAATTTCCCCTTCCGACGTCCGTTTCCCGTGACCTCCGTGACTTAAAAGGTAGTGTCTCCAAAATGAGACTCATCATAGGGACTTATGTGTAAAAATGCAGTGCCTACAGTCGCCCCCACTTTGATGGGACTTGTGTAATGTGCAACAGTGACAATCCTATCAAAGTTATGCAATGCATTTCTACTTACCTGGCTCGCCAGCTGCCACTTGACTTACCATGTGTCGAGTTGAGTTGATTTGGTGGTGAGGTGCTGCTACCCCTGGTTCATTCCCGAACCGTGCTCTATTTTTAGAGCGCCATTTTCGGCATCTTTCGTGTATGTGCTCCATTTTGGAGCGCCATTTCTGGCATTTGTTGTGTGTGTTCCATTTTGGAACGCCATTTTCGGCATCTGATGTGTGTGTCCCATTTTGGAACGCCATTTTCGGCCTCTGTTGTGAGTGCTCCATTTTGGAGTGCCATTTCCGGCGTCTGTTGTGAGTGCTCCATTTTGGAGTGCCATTTCCGGCGTCTGTTGTGAGTGCTCCATTTTGGAGTGCCATTTCCGGCGTCTGTTGTGGTAGCGGTCCATTTCCTGAACTGTGCTGTGTGAGATTGTGGCTCATTTTTGAACCGTTACTTGATGAGATGGTCTTTGCTGCTATAAACCTGCGAACACGAAACAAACATTGCATGTATGTGATATATATGCATGTATGCATATATATGTATTATATTCCGATGGGTTAGGCCTTCCTTGGTCCATTTCCGAACTGTGCTCCATTTTCGGAGTGCCGCTTCGGCGAGATGTGAAAGTAGTCCATTTTCGAACCATGCTCCATTTTCGGAGTGCCATTTTCGGCAAGTGATGAGATGATGGTCCATTTCGAACCATGCTCCATTTTCGGAGTGCCATTTTCGGCGAGATGTGATAAGTAGTCCATTTCGAACCGTGCTCCATTTTCGGAGTGCCATTTTCGGCAAGTGATGAGATGATGGTCCATTTCGAACCATGCTCCATTTTCGGAGTGCCATTTTCGGCGAGTGATGAGATGATGGTCCATTTCGAACCATGCTCCATTTTCGGAGTGCCATTTTCGGCGAGTGATGAGATGATGGTCCATTTCGAACCATGCTCCATTTTCGGAGTGCCATTTTCGGCGAGATGAGATGATGGTCAATTTCGAACCGTGCTCCATTTTCGGAGTGCCATTTTCGACGAGATGTGATAATGGTCCATTTCCGAACCGTTACTGATATGAGAGTGGGCCCCGCCCCCAGAGTACTATACCCGGTAGAACTAATACTGAACCAATGTGGGCCTCGCCCCCAGAATGCCATACCCGGCAGAACTGATATTGATGTGGGTCTTGCCCCCAGACTGATACTTATATGGGACTCGCCCCTAGACTGATACAGTGCTGTCGCTGTTTCTGATTGGCTTGTCTTTGCCGATTTCTCTATTTCTGCTTCAAAACCTGTGAATACAAAACAAAACAAACACAAAAGAATGCAAAGTATGTTACGTGTATGCATGCATGCATAAGTTTCTTATCCCGTTAGGTTAGGTCTTCTGCCAATTCTCTTGGTAACTGCTCGGTTTTCTCTCCCTCAGGCAGAGTACTACTTCATTATTTCCATATTGATCGGCTCGGTGAACTCATTCCTTTCTAACAGTCTCACTGCCCCCTTTCCCAATTTCTGAATGGCTATCTCATCTTTTATGTTTTCTTATTCTGAGGATTCCCCGTGTTCATAGTACAAAGGTTGAATGCTTTTCTCAAATGTACTCATATTGCAGAAGAGATTCAGCGAAGTGAACGTCTTATTATCATTAAGAAAAGGTTTGAACAAAGAGACAAAATCAATGTCTTTAAAAATGCAGGATCATAATTGAATAAGATCCGGGAAACAAACACCTCCATAATTTGCATCTTCGTCTTCACCCGTCTTTTTGCTTTCTTCGAACATCAGATTCTCCAACTGCAGTAGTTCTTTTTCCCATTTACTTCTCCTTTTTGCTACCTCCTCCCCGTCACTGTCCGAGAAGTTTTCCCAAAAATCCCCCATCTGCTTTATTTCATTTTTGCCACTGTTGTCCTGTATCTCCATGCGAGAAGTTTGATGGTTATGGGTTTGGAAGGCAAAGTTGTCTGGTAGGCCAGTGTTGATCATATGTGTGGGTGGAGGTTTTCTATGTGTGTCGGGTTGTTCTTTTTCAGGGTCAGGTATTTTGTGTGAGTCTATGAGGTCCTGGATTTCGTGCCTAAGGCGGGTGCAATTGTTAGTTTCATGACCCTTTTGCTGATGGAAGTAACAGTAAAGGTTCAGGTTAAGGTAGCATGGCACGGGGTTTGGAAGTGGTTTAGGCTCTAAGGGATATAAGAGTCCTTGCCTTTTCAGTTCTTCAAATACCTCCGACAAAGGTTTACCCAGATCGGAGAATTGTCTATTTCTGATAGGGGTAACCCCAGAGGGAGTGGGTTTGGTCCTCGAAGGTTTCCCAATGATTTTTCCATTCTGGTTGCACAACTTTCTATTATTGGCTACACGGGGTACAGTCAAACTGGCCACAACATTGGTCAAAACTTGCAATTGCTCAACAATCTCAGCTACTTTGATCTCCAATTGATCTAGGCGGGATCCCTCATCGGCGGATTCACTCATTCTTGTTGCAGTTCTTTTTGTGAGTCGTATCTCTTCCCTAACCCAACGGGAAACTATGATGGCTTTTTGGAAAACAAAGGTTAGCATGATGCATGTATGCATGAGGAGCATGAGATGCGTGTAACATATAGAACAGACTAAATCAATTAAAATTTTCACACAAATCGGCCCGTTACCATTTTAGAAGCTTTTGGGCTAACTGTCATAGGAGTGAACTCGTCCCAGTTTAAATGGCCCAACAAGTTCACATCTTATGGCAAGGAGCCCAACTAAATCCAAATGATAATGTTCCTAAACACAAACATATAATGAAGATAATGCAAACGTAATAATTTCTACAGTATGGCCCATCAACATTTCAGAAGCTTTGGGCATAATAGTCATAAGGTACGATTGCCCCAGTTTAAATGGCCCAACAAGCCCGCATTTCTGACAATAGTCCAACTGCATCCAAATGAGGATGGTCCACAAGCACATACTCAAGGAAATAATTGCTACTTTAGCCAACCCGGTCCAGGGGTGGGTTAGTAAGAGTATAGACAAAGGCTCTCACTGGCGAAGGATGGCCCACAACTAGGTCTCCCCACTCAAGGTTCGAGCGACCAAGTGAGCGCACCCTTTTTTATACACTAAGGTACGTGCCAATGAGCTATGGTGTGTGACGGACTGTCAAATGGATTTCCCGTTGTAGATCCCCCAGAGGGAAGGTGGAGCGAGGCTCACTTAAATACCCAAGCCTCTTAGGCTCTTATCGCTTGTTGTCAGGAATAAACAATGAGTCCTCCAAATTAGTCCATCACAATAGGCTACAAGTAGATGGCTATCTAGGTGCCTTCACAGCTTTTCCTTCTAGAAAGGTAGTGAATGAAGGAAGACACCAAACCATTACCTAGCCTTAAAATGCCTTTGATTAAACCCTCATTTTATCCACTGTAGACACGGTCAATTAAAACATAAATCCAAACATTACAAGACAATAATCGGGGCCGATTCTCTATCCCCAGTGGAGTCGCCAGACTGTGGGACACAGAAACTGGACGACGCATGATGTCCCTAGGCTCGCGGCCTAGTTGGGAAGTACGAAATAACATGGAGTCGCCACCCGGTGTGAACCGGGACAAGATTTAAGGCCGCACTCACCCCTCGCAAGGGAAGACCTCAAACCGTTGGGTTCGGAATGGTCCCTTACTTATGTCACTTGTAATGAAAGGATTTATGTAATAATTCAACCAGGCATAAATAACATTTACTTCTAAAAATATCATGCTTCTAGATTCATATGCATGTATCAACAAGTTCATCACAACATGCAACACCACATGACAATCTCATGAACATATTTCAATCCTATGATATGGAAAACTAAGAACAACATAATCATGCTTGAGTACTATCTCATGAACCTATTAACCAAATAACATGCTAACAGCCTAATCATGCTTGAATACAATCCCAAAAACACATAGAATGGATAAATGCATGGATACAAATAATACGGTTGGCTATATAACACAAGAAAGATCAACCAAGAGGCAATTATGCATGAATATGATAAGACAGACTCAGTTCAGTGTGTGCGCATTCGTGTAGCGTTCGTAAACGCGTTCGAACGGTAAACAGAAGGTTCGCGTTCGTGTGGCGTTTGATAACGCGTTCGAACGGAAATGAGACAGAATGCTCGCGTTCGTATGGCGTTTGATAACGCGTTCGAACGTAAATGAAACAGAATGCTCGCGTTCGTATAGCGTTTGATAACGCGTTCGAACGGAAATGAGACCTGATGCATGATAAGGCAAAAATGCATGCGCGTTCGAGTTGCGTTTGTAAACGCGTTCGAACGGGAATAGACCTGATGCATGAAATGAGACGCAATACATAAACAACAAAATAAAGGGGTGCGGCGAAGTACTGCCGTAAAGGTGGCCTTTTGGGGCTCTTGATCTCTCAAAGAGATGACCTTTAGACCAACATACTAAGCCCATGCGCGTCACATCACATCAAGCATATAAACATAAAGACAATCATATTATTCTAAGTATGTCCGATTGAACGTGTCTTGCATCCAACCGAACACACATCAACCGGCGCGGCAAAGCATCGTGGTAAAGGGCTTTAACCCCTCCCCATAGGGGATCTTTCATTCCACTTACTAAGCCCATGCGCTCAATTGAGTCATGCATAAATGAGCAACATGCATAATTTAAATGACGAAAAAATAAATAAATAAAAGCAACACAAAACAAGAGAAGGTGCCGTTTACTCAAGTGGTACGTGGAGTTGTATCCCAAGTACAGACCGCACTACCGTCCATTCGGATTCGGCTACGGAATTTACGTATGGGTTTCCATCCTATATACCACAAGAGACGACACTCTTCCATTTCATTCAAGCCACAACATGCATCCATAAACGACTCTCATGCGAATAGAATTTAATAATAATAAAAAAAAACGAATATAAACTAATGAAAAGGTACCCTCAGGTCTAACCTTTTAAATCACCTCTCGGATGTACGGTACACGATCGTCGAAGGGTGGATGCTCCGCAACTCTCCCGGTTCACTGGTTCACTGTTCTCGTTCGTTGTCTTACTATTTTGAGTCGTCGTTCTCCGTCTTTTGCTATTGTTTCCTTGTGGTTTCGCTGCCGTTTCCTCTTTATCTTTTGCTTATTGTTTTTGGGTGTCTTCTTCCTGTAATTTTTATGTGTGTTGTGTATGATTTAGGGACTAGCTACTAGGGACTAGGGTTGAGAAGGTTGGTGAAGGGTTCTTTTTATAGGCAAAGGGTTGGGCTTGACAAGGAAAGGGATTTGGTTAATTAAAGAGGGATTCGATTTGGTTTGGTTAAGGGAAGTCAAAGATTGAGGGGGGACAAATCTTGGCTAGATAGGGAAGGTTGAATATTTGATTGGCTTGGATTAGGAATACAATATTTTAAGTTTGGGAATAATCTTATTAGATTGGGAATATAATTGGTTGATTGATTTTAATTTAGTATGATTATATTTTTGATTTAGTATGTGATTTGTTTAATTTAGGCATGATTTTAGTTTAAGTTGGTAATTGTTTATTTTATGTTTGGTATATGTTTTATTTAATTATTTAATTAATTTAATTATTATCTTATTTAGTTAATGTTTTAATTAATATTTATTTATTTAAATTGGGATGTGTTTTATGGGCTTTGGGGGGCTAATTGAGCTGGATGTGAGGCTAGCAGCAAAACCAGAATTACCGACACCGTTCGAACACTTCCTCGAACGCGGCACGAACGCCCGCAATCCGTTTGACGTTCGAACGAAAACACGAACGCAGCACTAACGAAAACAGTGAACCTTGTTTATTCTGAATTTCCCCTTCCGACGTTCGTTTCCCGTGACCTCCGTGACTTAAAAGGTAGTGTCTCCAAAATGAGACTCATCATAGGGACTTATGTGTAAAAATGCAGTGCCTACAGACACATTAAACAAGACTCGTATATCCACACTTTTGAAGAGTGGATACTAGGACGAATTTGATTCCATTCAAATGAAGTCTACGAATCTAGTTTATTAGGTAAAGTACCTAAAATACCTTTTACTTGGTAAAAGTGTAAGTGCCATCGATCTGTTAGCCCTCGTTCATAGTGACGTAATTGGGCCCATGACTAGCTAGGCTAAATATGGAAATGAATGTTTCGTAACCTTTACGGATGTGGCATCTCGTTATGGTCATGTGTTTCTTATGAAACACGAATCGAAAACTTTTAGAGTTTCGACACGAAGTAAACAAACAGATCGGCTAAAGTATTAAAACATCACGGTTTGACCATGATGAAAATAGTTAAACAATAAGTTTCTCATATACTTGAAAGAGTATAGTATTCTTTCAATGAGGACTCCTCCTGGAACACGTCAATTTGACGGTGTGTCCGAACGGAGAAACCGAATTTTGTTGGACATGATAAGGTTAATCATGAGTCGCTCTGAGCTACCATTTTCCTTCAAAAGGGATAAGCATTAACAGTGCAATACTTATTTTGAATAAGGTTCCATGAAAATCTGTTTGACAGATTTCATATTAGATATGAACAGGAAAGAAACTGGGTTTTCTCACTCCTGATGATTTAGGAATGCTAGGCATACGTTTGGATGATACCAAACTAGAACCCAAATTGGATAAGTGCCTAATGTAATTGGTTATCCTAGGGAAACCAAAGTATAATACCTATACAACTCACTAAGAGAACAATGTGATTGTTGCTCACCATGCGGTCTTTCCTAGGAGGATTACCGATATGCAGTGGTAAGTGGGAGGATAGTAAAACTCGATGAAGAATCGGAGTTATACTGTTCAAAGCACCAAGTCCTTAATGGAACACAAACAGTTCATCTAGGATGAAACTATACCAATAATCTTCGAATACACAAGAACAGCGTAGGTCGGAGAGAGTCAGAAAACAACCTAGGGTATGGGTTTCTGATCTCACTGTAGGCATTGCATTTTTTCATGTGAAACCCGATGATGAGCCTCATTTGGAGGCACTATCTTTTAAGTCGCGGAAATCGCGGGAAACGGACGTCGGAAGGGAAGAGTCAAGAATTGACGGTTTTATCGGATTTAGTTCACGTGTTTAGCTTCGGGTTCGCTGTTGGATCTCCGTTTTAAAAAAAAAAACTTAACCTTAGCCCAAGCCCATTAAATCACATCCAAATTAAATAATTAATATATGTCACAAATTTTAAATTAAATTCACAAACTAATTAAAATAAAATCTTAATTAAATTAAATTCACAAATTAAAATTAATTAACACACAAATAAAAACTAAATTGAAATTAAATAATCAATTAATTGAATTAATTGTTAAATCTAAATTACAAACCAATTAAATTAATAAATTAAATTAATTGCAATTAAAATTAAATCAAATAAAATCAAAAATCAAATACCAAGATTAAATAATTCACTTCCAAATTAAAATCAATCAAAATAATTTAATTCCTAATTAAACAAATCAATCACCTAAATTAAAGATATTATCACCTAAAATACACAATTCCATTACCTAAAAATAATAAACCATATACTTGATTTTACTTCCTAATTAAGCCATGTAAACCCTAATTGATTCCCCTCACTATATAACACACACTAAACTAAACCCTAAGGGCTAGAGACACGGCCACAACCAAATAATACAAACCTCACCTCTCTCCCAACTACTTCACTCTCACACGGCACAAACAGAGGAAAAAAAAGAAACCCTACTCTACTCTCTCAATCACTCCACAAACCAGCACAATACATTAAATCCTTCAGCAAAAGCACACACGATCACAACACTCACAGCCCCCTAAGAGTCCACTGCCTCAATTTTACCCTTCAGCGTACCACACAACCCTACTCTACTCTCCCAATCACTCTTGCCTCACAACGCCACCTAGCCATAAAGCACGACCTTGCCTTCATCAACACTCAGCCCCTTTGACACGTTATTGCCTCACTTTCACAAACTAAACCAAAGCCACAACACGCCCCTAAACCGAGAATAAACATACCCAAAATAGCCCTAAGACAACGACAAAACCGTGAGCAAAAAATAACCCTGGGGTAGTCACCTGTAACAGCCCTGTGGCAGCCCATATTTCACGCCACAAGCCCCCCCCCCCCCCCAAAACTGCCAAGTCAATCACTGGAAAATCGATCAAAACAGTAGCATAAAAGGCACCCAAAATTGTTCAAAATAGTCACAAAATATCGCCCAAACAGCAGCCCCCCCTGAACTGCCTGAAACAGTACCCCAAACCAGTCCCAAAATCGTACAAAACAGTCCCTAAATGTACCTGAAACAAACAGCAGTAAACGGAGTTAAAGACAGCAGCAAACGGAGTTAAAACAGCGAGCAAAACAGCGAAACAGTGAGGTAAAACGCAAACCAGTGAACCAGAAAAGTTGCGGAGTGATAGCCCTTCCGACGGTTGTGAACGCGAGTCCGGAAGACGACTTAAAAGGTTAGACCTGAGGGTACCTTTCACACTTGTTTTCTTTTTTATTATTTATTCGATTTTTATTGATTCTTTTAATTGTGTTTTAAATTATTTATTGAATATTGTTTGCATGTGATGTGTGTTGTGGCCATTGATTAAAATGGAAAATATGTCGTCTCTCGTGGTATATAGGATGGAAACCCAGACGTAAATTCCGTAGCCGATTCCGAATGGACGGTAGTGCGGTCTGTACTTGGGATACAACTCCACGTACCACTTGAGTAAACGACGCATATTTCGCTTTATGTTATTTTGATTTTTCGCACTTTATTATTCCGTCTTTTAATTTCCGCATGTTATTTATTTATGTTATGATGCGATCGAGCGCATGGGCTTAGTGAGTTAGTCCAAAGGTCCCCTCTTTGAGAGACGAAGAGCCTAAAAGGCCACCTTTGTGACACTACTTCGCCGCGCCGGACGAAGTGTGTTTGGGTTGAATGTACGTTCAATCGGGCATATGAAGTCCTACACTTTTATTGTCTTTATTTCATGTATTGTGATGTGACGCGCATGGGCTTAGTGAGTTAGTCCAAAGGTCCCCTCTTTGAGAGACGAAGAGCCTAAAAGGCCACCTTTGTGACACTACTTCGCCGCGCCGGACGAAGTGTGTTTGGGTTGAATGTACGTTCAATCGGGCATATGAAGTCCTACACTTTTATTGTCTTTATTTCATGTATTGTGATGTGACGCGCATGGGCTTAGTATGTTGGTCTAAAGGTCCTCTCCTTGAGAGACAAAGAGCCCCAAAAGGCCACCTTTACGGCAGTACTTCGCCGCGCCTCTTTTATTTAGTCATTCGCTTCATAATGTCTTTTTGAAAATTCATGCATCATATTTCATTGCGCATGGGCTTATCAAGTGAGATCAAAGGTCCTCCACTTTGAGGGATGAAAATGCTTAAAAGCTACCTTTGCTACAATGATTTGCCGCGCCCCTTTATCTGTTGTTATGTACGAGAAGTCATATATTCATATGTTCATGTATGTGTCATGTTGTTTACTGCATTTTGGAGGTCACTACTGTGAACCGTTCGAACGCGTTCCGAAACGCCGCACGAACGCTTGTTTTCTGTCTGGTCCCGTTCGAACGCGTTATCAAACGCTATACGGACGCGAACCTTCTGTTTATCGTTCGAACGCGTTTACGAACACCGCACGAACACATGTTTTCTGTCTAGTCTCGTTCGAACGAGTTATCAAACGCCATACGAATGCGAACCTTCTGTTTACCGTTTGAACGCGTTTACGAACGCTACACGAACGCGAACACACTGAAATGAGACACTTTCATCACATGTGCGTCTGTGTCTATATCCATCTTCTTTTGCACCATGTCATAGCATGCTCACTTTAATGCCTAATTGCATCCCTAAGCGTCTTTTTGCATTATGTACTTAGTTGACCCTTTTATTTGTGCATGGACATGTAATGACTATTTGTTTATGATATGTCTATGAAATCACATGTTCACCATCATTTGATTCGCCTTTATGTGTGCTTGTGTGGTTAGTATGTGCTTGCGTTCCCATGAATACAACATGCCAATGAAATTGCCTGTTTGTTGATTTAATGTACTTCGAAGCATGCAATCTTATATGTGAAATACATGTATATTTAGGCGCATATTTTATTTTATAAATGTGAATTTAGAAGCATGATACCCTTAGAAATAAGTGTTACTTCAACTTGTTTAAATTATTATATAAATCCTTTCATTACAAGTGACATGAGTAAGGGACCATTCCGAACCCAACGGTTTGAGGTCTTCCCTTGCGAGGGGTGAGTGCGGCCTTAAATCTCATTTTCCCGGTTCACACCGGGTGGCGACTCCATTATTCTCCGGTTTAGTCCCCCGTGGCTACTTCGTACTCCCGACTAGGTCCCGAGCCTAGGACAGCATGTGTCGCCCAGGTCCTGTGTCCCACACTCACCTCATAAAGATGTCAATCTTATTGAGGAATACGAACTGACTACGTGTGAGGAAGTGATACAAGGTATCGACTCCCAATTATGGAAAAGTTCCATGAGTCCGAAATGGATTCCATGTATAACAACTATGTTTGGACACTAGTTGTTGTACCACAAGGCATTGTGCCTATTGGTACTATATAAGTCTTCAAGGAAGACATACATGGAAGGCAACATACCAACGTACTAAGCTAGGCTTGTAGCGGAAAGATATCGTTATCAACATTATGTTGATTACAACAAAATCTTTTACCTGTTGCCACGTTAAATCCATTTGGATAATGCTTTCTGATGCTGCATGTTTCATTCATGAAATATGGCAACTGAACGTCAAAATCGCTTTCCTTAAATGGAAACCTCTTTGGAGGATGTTTATAACATCCTGACGGTTTTTTCGTACCAAAACTAGCAAACAAGGTTTGCAGGTTATTCAATCCATGTTTGGATTAAAGCAAGCATTAGGTTCTTGGAATTATCGTTTCGATGTAATCATAATAGTTTATGATTTAATTCAAAACGAGAAATGATTCTTGTGTATATAAGGAGGTTAGTGGGAGCGCACTGACATTGAATGTCCTAAATAATGATGATATGTCATTTCTTGGAAATGATATTCCCATATTACAATCGGTGAAAGCTTGGCTTTCATGAAAATTCTCCGTAGAATTCTTGGGAGAAACAACCTTTATTCTAGGAATAAAGATCTACTGGGATAGATTTAAAGTTGTTAACACTCTCTGAGAACTCGTACATTGAAAAATGTACGTGATCTGGTGTCTCATACGCTTTGAGCATATGGAGTCACAAACAGGTCAATCCAAGTGATAGTCACTGGATTGATATTAAGAACATCCGTTAGTATCTTAGAGAACTAAGGATGATGTCTTAAACTATGGAGAATGAGAACTTCAAATGACTGGGATCACTACTGCAAGTTTCCTAACCGATAACAATAACGGTACTATACAGTTTGAATAACGGAACAGTGAGCTGGAAATCTTCCAAGCAAGATACTGTTACCGAATAAACAACAAATGCGGGTTATTGCTGCAGCTGAGGCAGCAATAGAAGCCATCTGGGTCAATATCAAATCTAATTAGATTAGATATAGTTTTGTTAGCAGCTGAGCTGGGCGTCAGCACAGGCTAAAGAATTAATGGTCTCATCAACGATCCAGATATATACTTCGACTATTCATCTGATTCGTTCGGATCATACATCGTGGCGATGTAATGATCGAATAAATTACATCAGACGATAATCATACAAATCCGCTGACGAAAGCTTTTCCTCAGCAGTTTGAGCGAACCGTACATAATTCGGGTGTAAGACACTCGAGTGACTGGCTATAGGCCAAGTGGGAGATTGTTGGACAGTTATGACCCATAGCGTCACTATTTATACAGATCATGGTGTTGTTGTACAAATTAACTATGTGACAAAGGAGATTGCACTCTTATCATTTGTGATTAGATCACCTTGATGTATAAATGATAGGAGGTCATTATGATTAGTTCCTGGATTGAGATGAGATGAGACAATATCAGTCCACGAAGGATTAATCATTAAATATCCCTAGTCGTAGTATTATCGAGACTGGACATCGATAATGCGCAATAGACTAGTATTACACTTGTGCGTATTATGGAAGCGTAATATCACAGTTCTCATATATTTGGGTATATGATACTCATGCAAGTGTAATATGAGGTTGTGTTTTACCGATGGTATGGAAAACAGCTTCGCTCTGGATAAGACCCCTCGGAATTCCATTGGTAGTATGCCTATGTGTCTATGGAAGTCCGATATCAGGGTAGGTGTATTTGGTCTTAACCTGAGACTTGCACCGCTGATACTTGCGACAATTGATATACTCTAGTTGCGGTCGTCCAGGGCTTTAACCGGTTTTGTGTACGCCAATGCTGGGTATATTGAGAATCGTAGAGTATTGGGTGTGATGTCAAGAAGGAAGTGTCACTCCAGTCATAGTGGAGATGATGTCACATAGGATACGGTATTAGTACTCTTAAGTGCTGCAGCCATCGGGGTATTATGACAAGGTCATGTATATACGATTATAGAGACTAGTTACCAGACATCCGACATGTGCTTTGTACGGGGCAGACAGAGTTCCAGCCCTAGGCCTAGCACGTGACATTCGATACTGGATCGCAATACGCAATACTACGTATACTACGCCCGACATAGATTATATATTCCAGTAAGAATATTTCTGGAGAATTGGGTAGGCACGGTGCTTTGCTAGAAGCCAACCATGTCTTGTAAATCGGTAAGCACGTGGTACGAGGTACGCACATATTCGGATAATCCGATGACCGTATTTACTGCCAACATATCCAGGGATCTCTTGGGTCGCTTCCCAAAGATTCACCGATGACAGTTGATTTAATTAGAATTAATCTG
Organism: Zanthoxylum bungeanum; assembly: GCA_019454045.1. Classification (NCBI taxonomy): domain Eukaryota; kingdom Viridiplantae; phylum Streptophyta; class Magnoliopsida; order Sapindales; family Rutaceae; genus Zanthoxylum; species Zanthoxylum bungeanum. The sequence continues at coordinate 33,672 of SKCR01030633.1, forward strand.
GGATTAATTAAGAGAGATAATTAATCTGGGATTAATTAAGAGAGAGAAAATTAATCTGGGATTAATTGAGGTATTATTTAATCTGGGAAAAAATGTGTTCGGAAGAGAGAGAACGGGATTAATTTGGAATTAATCGGTAAAATAAATTTAATAGTTAAATTTGATTTTTCTATTTAATTTATTCGTATGGGCTAAAATTAATATATTGGATATATTAATATGAATTGAATTTCATTACGTAATTAAAGTCGGACTTTAATACGAACGAACGAATTAATTTAGAATTAATTCATAAACGACATTCGTAATATATTTGCGAGGCATCGTTATTTAATTAAATTAGATTTAATTATTTAACGACGAAAGTTCGTTTAATCGGATTAAACGGAACCAAGCCGCGGCAAATGTTCGTAGAGACATTTGAATTTTGAATTCAAATGTGGGGCCCACTTCACATGTGGTAGTTGGGAGGGTAGTTGGCATTTATGCCAAGCCACCCACCATCCAACTACCTTGGAATGGTTTTGGTGAAACCATTTACCCAACTACCTTGTTTAGGTAAAAGGGTAAATTGGTTTTTACCTAAAAACTCTTCTCTCTCTCTTCACTTGTGTATGCTTCACACAAAACACACTTGGAACAAAATGAAAACCCTAGAAGCCTCCATTTGGGCGTGAGCTTCTTCCTCCCATCTCTTTGATTTTGTGGCAAAATCAACAAAGCTAGCACTTGGAGAAATCAACTAAGGTGATAGGGAAACTACTTCAAGAGTTGGAATCATCACTTAAAGCTTGGAATCAACAAAGGAAGGATCTTGGAGATCTTCAACTCAAAGCTTGGAATCAACAATGGAAGCATCTTGGATCTTGGATCTTCTTCTCAAAATTTTAAAAGCTCAAATCCATTCAATGTAAGTAATTCCGCAACTTATTTTGAATTTATGAACACATTTTCTTGCTTATTAGATCCTTGGCATGTTCTAGGAACATTAACAGGCCAAGCCCCGATAAATAACAGCTAGCAAGAAGGATGCCAGGTCCAAACGACGACCATTGGCAAAGTCTAAAGAGATGGGGAGGTAGCCCGCCACAGGCTTTTGGCTAGGCACACAAATGATGTATTTGCACAGCCAATAGTGAAGGAAGGATGTTTGCTACAACATCGAAACAGGACCAACCGGTTTCGAAAATGTGTGAAGAAAATAAGAGTATGATGAAAATGACGATGGGTCAATTGAAGGAGGAGGGAAACGGAACGTTGTGCAAGCCGAGATGGGTGCACCCAGAGGAGCCAGCCCGGTGAGAGCACCGATGTCACGAAGGGTGACAGTAAAGGGACCAACAGGGAAGATGAATACATTGTACTCAGAAGACCAAAAGAGCAAGGAAATAGGAATCAGGCTACGGTCAAAAGAGGGCAAGGCCAACGAAAGTTTGATGAAGGAAAGGAATCCATTCTTCTCTATAAAGGCACGGGTATCCGCATGCAATAGCATACGTTGGAACCAAGACTCGAACGTGACGTCATGTTTGGGCCACGTGCGAATCGGGTTAGATTGAGCCAAAAGAGAAATATTAATTGGCTCCGAAAATGGGAGACCAGAAGAGGAAGTGAGTTGTTGAGCCAGTGGGGTTGTGGCAATGGTATGGTCTTCAATAAAGATGGGACCAATCGCACACTGGCCGTAATTCTCGTCAAGAGTATGAACACCGAAGGTGCCCACGGAAGAGTCATCCAGTGCCATCTTATAATCAACAAAAGTGGAGGAACTGGTTTTGGGAGCAGAGGAAGAAGACGTCATTGATACCAGGAGATCGAGAGTAAAAAAGAGTTTTGCAATGCGGGACGAAAGTAAAGAAAGAACCAGAGTGGGCTAAACCCTTATATAAACAGGCAAAAGGCTCAACCTGGGATAGGTGTCGCAACCTGAATTGTCGAGGGATGGAAACGGTGGGAAAACAAAAAGAATGAAGGATCGCCCTAAACAGGTGTTAGAATACAATTCGCTGTAAAAGTGACGTGCGACGGAAGGAGACACGGAAGTGACGTAAAAATGGCTCTTAAATGGGCATCATGATGAAACGTGTTGGGAAGAGTCACCCATTTATTGTAGAAGTGATGGGTTCACATTGGGACTGTAAGAGACGGCCCAACTAATTGCAGGGCGAGAATTTCTCCCTCGGGCTTGTCACACTCTCAGCATCGGCCACTAAATTGGCCAAGCCCCAATATCGGCCTTCAATAAGTTGGCCAAATCACGGCATCTTAGCATCGGCCTTCACTAGATCGGCCAAGTACAGGTGTAAGCGTAAGCATCCCCCAGGAAACATCGTCCAGGCTATCACCACTATTGATGCGCGTGACATAAGAAAAGCAGAGTTTATGTGACAATACCACCAGACTGCAGGTCACTTTTGACAGAGTCAGGCTTAAGGCAGAGAGCCAATCAATCAGTCAGGTAACACATGAAAAGCATTGCAAATGAGAACAGTATCGTGCCTTGAAAGTGTTTAAAAGAATGTGAGTTGAAGAAATAACTTATAAGAAGAACCTCTCCCAACCGCCCGGCCAAGAGCCAACCCTACTCAAGATGCCTCAGCTTGGTGTTCCCTAATCAAGCAAATGCTTTGGCTAACGAATGAAAAAGGGAAAGAACAGAAAGAGCGGAACAGGGCTAGAAAGAGAGAAGATTTGCATGAAACAAAGGCCATCGGAAGCGAAAGCTTCTCTTTAATGAGGTGTGAAATGGAATGTAAAAAGGTTAGCTAACGGTCATCCACACGGTGTGAGGTGTAAAATGGAATGTAATGGTGTGGATGGGCTATATCCGTTAGCGACGGCTGACCAGGGTCCTCGGTGGGGAAGGTACTGCATCCCCTGGTTGCGGATGGGTTACGACCGTTGACAACGGCAGACCGTATTCCTCTGCACGAAGGGTGCTGCACTCCTCGGCTTCGCAGGTTCTCTAGACTGAGGGACCGGCCGGGGGAATAGTTTGAGGGCGAAAATCCCCGGCTTCACAAATTCTCTGGACTGGGGGATCGGCCGGGTGACTAGCTCGGTTGGCGTGGTGGTCTTCTCTGCACGAGGAAAGAACGAACCTGGATGAAAAGCCGAAAAATCCACCTCGATTTTCACTTCCAGTACAATCAAGGTGAATTTGGGGGCAATTATTGGCAAAAGAAAAATGCCACCCTGGAGCGAAATCGCCCTAGAACGAAGAATGAATGACGAAGGCAAGAAGGGCGATGAAAGGAAGAGCGATCAGATTAGAGCGAAAAAAACCCAGGACGACCGAAGCATTAGAACGAGGACATGTAATGCAGTTGATCCCACGACTACAGCAGTTAAGCAGTTTTCCCCACGATCAACAGTTGAGACGCACAGCTCAACGATTGAAGACACGATCCAGCAGCTGCAGGGAGATACTGGGACTGCCCAAATAGTTTACAAGTTTCACTATAAAAGCTCAACCCACGATCAAGCAGTTGAGACGCACATCTCAACGGTTGAAGACACGATCCAGCAACTGCAGGGAGATACTGGGACTGCCCAAGTAGTTTACAAGCTTCACTATAAAAGCTCATTCGTACAAAGAAAAAAGCCCGATCAAATGAAGACTCAAACGAGCATTTTTTTTTATCTTTTAGTCTCTATAACTTTTAGGATTGTAATTTGTGTGTTTGCGCCCCTTGGAGGCTTATTCACTTAATCAAACACCCCTTACTGAGACTTTGTCTCAGGAGGTTTGAACCTTACACGTTTCTCTTTGTTCTTCACGCACAAAAATCGCGCAAACAGTGTGTTATAGTCATTTTTGTGTTTTTGCGTCCTCAATGGGTGTGGATCTCACTTTGACGTCCTGAATTTGAATCCAGTGAGTGCGTTTCTTATAAGAGTCTAAGACAACCGAAAGTTTTACCTTATCCGCTTAAGCCCGAAAAGGATGATTTAACGGCGAGATTTCCAACGATTCTAAATATATATATATATATATATATTTTGCATCATTATTTTTCCCCTCTTGTGGAGGGGATTTATAAGCTATGTTAAATGTTTCCAATTTTATAGATGCTAATACAAGTATAAATTTTATTTGTCAATGGGCAAAGCCCATATTATTATTATTATTATTATTTTATCTCGTACCTCTCTCATATTCAAATTCGGATAATCAATTAAAGAAATCATTCGAAAATCATTCACACTCAGTCAAGCTAGTCAAGCCGTGGAAGCTTGTGTAGTAAGATTTTTTTTTCTTATTTTTATAATTTTACCCTTGACTATTATAATGACGTTATAATTTTAATTAATGTAATTATTTATTTTTAATAATTATATAATAAAATGTTAAATTATAAAAATTTTATGTAAACAGTTATGTTGATATTATTATTATTATTTGTTGATGGTGTTTTTTAAGTACTATTATATGTAAGCGGTACGACATGGGTAAAGGGTAACTCCCTTGTTGATCGAGATCATTAATGCCGACCCGACCATATGAGTGAGGGGCCAAGCACTTTATGATCGGTAACCGAGCACTTGGGTTCAGATGACCGGGCAATTATCAGATCGACAGCGGCATTCTCAGTTCAAATGACCATTATGACCGACCTCATGAAGACCGGGAACATGGCGGGATATGCCCCAGAAGATAAGTTATCATACTTTCATGGGGAAAACTGATGTGTCAGAGTCCTAGTAGGATAAAGAAAGTAAATGTAGTTGTGATTAGGAATCCTTATTGGAAAAAGAAATTGTTTCAACTAGGAAATTCTTGTACAAATAGGAATATGATTTCTACACTATTATAAATAGAAGGGTAGAGTGTGCATAAGGGGAACAAGTTGAAAGTGAAGAGATCATTGAGATTATTGAGAGTTGAGAGTTGAGAGTTAAAAAGAGAGAAGGAAGAGTTGAGAGTTGGGAGAGGAAGAGGAAGATCATTACGATCAGACTTGTAAAACACAAGAGATATCAGAGAAGCATATCTCAGTAATAAAAAGTATCACCCGTTATGTGCCCGTGGACGTAGGTCGGATCCGATCCGCCGAACCACGTTAAATCTCATTGTCGATTGGCGTATTTATCTGTCTTTTTGCTAAGTTTGCTTTTGGTCCCCCATAACCAAACAAATTCACTATTGAGGGAGGATTGTCTCGGAGGCGATATTCCCACATTGCCCCTGAGACCAAAATCAGCCGTCAACATTATTATTATTATTATTATTATTATTATTATTATTATTATTATTATTATTATTATTATTATTATTATTATTATTATTATAATAAAAAAAGAGTAGTGAAATTATATATAATAAATTGATAAATTATCAATTATCATGCCATTTTGGTTGTGATTGTGAAGTGTATGTGTCAATACATATGAAATATTTGTATGGTAAGTGATTTCATAAATGTAGGTAATAAATAACTGTAGTGTATTACTTTCTCTAATAAAATTAATTAATCTAAACAAATGTTTTTTCTGGTTAGGTGGAATCAGCTTCCTTCGGCATCATTTTATTCTATACGAAATTAATTTAATTCTTCACTTAATTTGCTCAAATGTTCATGTATTAATAATTTAGTAGGTGACTTTTGCTCAACACACTATTGCTTCGAATTACTACCATTTTAATCAATGTTATTTTTATAAGAAGTAGTGAGCAGAAATATTGACTAAATATTCTAATTTCAAAAATTTGCTTGCTATATATGATGAAATTGTCAAATGAAAAATGATTTGTAACTTCAGAGTTTAGTGTCAATTGGTTCGATTTGAAATGAATGAAACATGTTATATAGATCCTAAAATAAGATGTATTTTGTTTTTAAAAATGCAAGCATATGAATTTTGCTGCAAATGTGACATGTGACCCAAATGTGCCCTAGTGTTATGAAGAATAGTTGCAATTGCACCCGCTCAACTTTAGGCTACACAGTCTCCTTGGCATCTCTAACTATATACTAATTATAATCATGCTTCTTTCCATTATTGCAAGTCTCCGGTTACAAAGACTTTTGCACCAGTGTTCTTGAACGCGTTAAGCGCTAATCGGATGGCAGCCCAACTCCTAACGCCTAGGACGCCGCATAAACAAGACAAGACAATGCCTTAGTTGACAAAAGATTCTAAATTAGGATTATAGATCAATTCGATGATCTTTTGATTTTAGTGGAATTTGGACTAATTGATTTAGAAAAGTATTGTTTGACTGGTAAGGAATATTTATAGAGGATCAATTTAATGGGAAACCAATAAGAATTAAATAAATTAAGGGTTATATATATATATATATATTTTGAAATTAGGGTTCATGTTTTGAAAATTGAATTTTTTTTTTTTTGAAAAATTAGAGTTGGAACATTAAAACCGACACAATTAGAGTTAGAATTTTAAAATCAATGACCATTTTGACGAATGGATAAAAAAAACTGCTCATTCTAACGTACAGCTAGCCCCAAATGATAGCGGCCTTGACAAAAACACACTGCCTTGGCTCGTTGTATACCACTGTTTCGTTGTATCAATGAAATATATATATTATATTTACTGCATATTATGTTGACCCGATCCGACCCGCAGTTTTTTGACCCGACCCAAGCGAGTCACCTTCTCAAATTTCGGATTTCGGGTTTAATGACCCGACCCGATCAGATCATAAAAAAAAATCAAAAAACTCAACTCGACCCGACCCGTGAAAACCCCTATGATTTGTTAAGCTGAGCGGATCTAGCAGGAATGAAAAGGTATAAAATCCTTCTCAGCTAGATTAACAGTAAGAATTAAGAACCTCACTCACTCATATCACCATTAGCAATTAGATTCACACAAACTAGAAAAGCCTCGAACGTCAATAACAAAATATACATTTTAAGGTCCTGAATTCGAATCCAATAAATGCGTTTCTTATAAGAGTATGGGACAGTCGGAGGTTTAACCTGCTCCGTTTAAGCCTAAAAGGGGTGATTTGGCGGTGAGATTTTCAACGTTTCAAATAAATAAATAAATAAATAAATAAATATTTTAGAGAATTTGAGATATGAGAAGCAAAACAGATTGGCATCCAAGTCTCCATATCCAGCAATCAGTTCCCAAAGGTAGCCTACAGAGCGACTATTGTAGCAAGGGAAAATATAATATAGTAACATTCCTTTCACGAGGGAAAAGAATTATATATATATAACCTAAGCATGTTAATAAAAATGCCAGCCGGAAATTTACGTGATATACTTTCGGTCCTAAAGCATTCAGTACTCTGACTCTCCTACCCAACAAATCAGAACAGGAGAACAATATGACGTAGGGATGAAGTTAATCTACCATCTGTTAAACAATTCATGGTATCCATACTCAGGTGCTTCCACCAGCATCACTTCCAGCAGATTTGCGATTCATGTAACGGATAACAGCATCTTCAACCCTAAATTTCATCCAAAAAAATAAAAATAAATAAAGACTGATAGAATAAGAATATGCTTCTTATTGGGAGAATTTTTATATACCCATTTACTTTTATAAACATAAATTTCAGGGAAAACAGTAATGCAAGGAAGCTCTGACAATAAAGTACTAAATGAACATTCCGTTAAAAGACAAAAGCAAAAAAAACAGCGGCAACTTTTCTAATATGCAAAATGAACTGGTGGTTTCTTCAACCAGCCAGCTGACACAACCAAAATCAAGATGGTGGGAATCACAACCTTCTTGTATTTATTTTAACCAACAATGACAAATAATTTTTTTTGTGCTAATCCATAACAGAATAGGATACAAGAGGTTTTAGGTTGTGAAATATTTCCCATGCCAACATATGGCATTTCTACTAATACTGGATGCATGCTAAGGAGTGACGTATATCTTAGAGAAGCCACATTGTATGCTACATGTCTACGGACCTAACAACATGCCATTGACTTGCCCCAACAGGGAGAGAAAGACGTACTGCATGACATAATTCAAATCAAACATATGCATGGTAACACACAAAAAATGAGAACAAAGATGCTGTAAACTAAATAAACTTACCATGGTTGATTAAAGAAATCAGACCGACACTCTTTTTCTGCATTACAGCTGGCATCTCCAGCAACAAGCTTTAGATCCTTACTCTGAGAAGCAATTAAAGCATTAATAAACTCCCCTGGAGACTGACTAAAACTAAGAAAGAAAGCCCGCCTCCGGCGATGCTCATGTATCTTCTTTATAGAAGCACATATTAGTTCATCACAAGCGTCAATCTCTTTGTTCTTCTCCAAGTTTGCCAAAAAGGCAGCCATATCCTTTTCTAGTGGAAAAGGCACATCAACAAGCATGTCATAACAAGTAGTTCCAGCAGGGCTATTCCCTGAAAGCTTTATCCTGTGCTCCAAATGCATAGGTGGGGGAGGTATTAAATGCTGCGATATCTTCTGGGAAATCGTAGCAAATTTTATCTTCTCTTCCCCGAATACTTTCTGTAAAGGGGGGTCACACATGAAGAAGGAAGGGTCATTTGGGCTCTGTAACTTCCTAACTTTCACATAGTGCCAAATTGCCGCAATGATTCTTGGCCGTGTATCAACCTCAATTCCAAGAACTTCCATTAAAGCAGGTGAAAGTTTGAACTTTTCAGGCAAGTAATTCATTTCTATCCTGATAATTGCTGTGAATTCTCTGTCCCCCTTTCTTTTCACTTCAAAGCCCTCATGAAGTGCCGGTGATCGGGCACTCTCCCATAAAATTACGTGGTTATCAGGATAAAGGCTCTGGTCCAAATATATTGTAATTTTCTTGAAGAAAGATGAGAATTTTGGATACGAAGAGTCTGGTTTCTGCATAATTCCTGCCAGCACTGGATCTTGTCCATCTTCCAATATCCTCCCAATAAGCTTCAGTGACCAACAGGGGGCTTCTCCAGTTTTCTTCTCATGACTTGCCTCAACCTGATTTGCAAAAGTATTGAAAACATATATCCGAAGTGTTTTTTGAGCATGGGGAGGATTTTTAAGCGACTCTTGAATATCAATCTTTTTTCTTGCCAAAGCAGAAATCTACCCTTGCCTCAAATTCAAGCAATTGTGTATAGAGGGCACATTCAGGCAAAATAGCAGCAACTCTAACTGGTATTTGTTTCTCTGGAAGCTTTCGTTTCTTTCTACGAGCAGCTGGGGTTAACTCCATGGTTTTAAACAGTGAACCAGTGTTTGTATTGGATGACGAACCAGGGTGCCTAGAAGGGGGTTTCTGATTAGCCCGCTTGGCACTGCCTCCAGTTCCAGGGGTTGAAACAGAGGGAGATGACACCCCAACATTACTACCTTCGTTAGGGGTCTGCAACTGGGGATGGGGTTGGGACTGTAATTGGCCTTGTGCTTGGAACTGCGAATGTGCAGCATTAGCCTGCGCCTGTTTTAGCGCATGAGCATGGGGTTCGGACAAGTGAAAATGACCAGGAAAGGGAGACCCACCTTGTGTTTGCCCTTGTGTCTGAGATAGCAAATGGGGTTGATTATTCATGGCCATACTTTGCATCGCCGTCGGCGTCCCTATGTTCTTCATAGTATTATTATTATTCATCCTTATCTCAATCGCTCTCGTTATTTCAAAAACTAATCTATTCCATCAAACAACAAACACTCCCCCAAGCAGCTTCTCAAAACCCTAAAAGTTTAACATGAAACCACCAAAATCCAAACTTGGGGTATCTATCTACACATAAGATTTCTTTCCTTAATGTCCACGCTCATTCGAGCTAAAATTCTCAACTTTCGACAAAAATCTTTGCAAGACTCAATTTTTATGATGAAATTAGAACCCTAAAATCAAAAAAAAAAAAAAAAAAAAAAAAAAAAACCCACGAATCAAAAACTGGCACATAAGAAACCAAAGCATGCAATTCAAAAATTAAAGTAACAAAACAAAAAACAAATATTATCTTCCAAGAACCTTCTAACCTTAACATAAATTACAAATTTATAAAGGAAAAATACCAAAACAAATTTTTTTTTTTTAAAAAAAAAAAAATATTCAACAAGAATAGTGAAGCCGTTGAGTAGTAAATTGTCCTTTCACTTTCTCTCCGTTTTACTCTGTTCTCAGATCGATTATATAATTTTTATGGAGCCAAAATTGGTTCTGTTTCACCATCTTTTTAATTTTTTTTTCCTGTATTAGTTTATCGTTCATTGAAATTACAAAACTACCCTCGCGTCTATCATAACTAAAATGCAAAAAATAGTTAAAAAGAAATACTGAACGTGGCAGTATCTCATTGGATAAAAGCACGCGATGAATAAAAGCCCAATAAGATTATACATCAGGCCTAGGCCCGTCGGATCTTTAAAAATACTCCGCCCAATATCAATAGTTAAATTAAATGACATTTGAATGGAGACACTTTTTAGCGACATTCTAATTAGGGGTGAGCAACGGTTCCGGGTTTACCCGGAACCGGTTGGAACCGGACCGATTTTTCGGGTTTGGAATCGGAACCGATTGTAATCGGGTAGGTTCCGGTTCCAAAAATGAAGGAACCGATTTTATCCGGGTAGGTTCCGGTTCCAAAATGATCGGAACCGGAACCGGCCCATGAAACCGGTTTTATGTTGTTGTAAACTTGTAATTCGGACCATGAGAATAACTCATCAGAGCAGATCTGCAATCATTCAAGTTTCATGTGTATGTGCTCTAAGGTTTTCAGAATTATTTTCTTTAATTGTTTGTTTCTTATTGTGTTTGATTTCTGGAATTACTTTCTTTAATTGTTTGTTTCTCATCTTGTACTTATTATATATATGTTTTCATGTAGTTGTGATCTGCAGCTGAAACACTTTCTTCACTTCTACTCACAACATATCTGCAATTTATTGGATCTAACTTTGTTATTTTTTTAAAAAAATTTTATTCTTTTATTTTTTTCATGAAAATTCAGAAGAAACAGGGCAATGGCAGCAGAGCTAAGTAATGCAGCAGTTTCCGCACTCCGATTTGGTCCCCGTTTTTTCCTATGGACTCGTATTGGAATGTAGTTTTCATTAAAATATTTTAAAATAGGGTAATTCGAAACCGGACCGGAACCGGACCGGAACCAAATTAGAACCGAATAATAGGGTACCCTGTTTAATTGGGTAGGTTCCGGTTCCACTTAGTGCGGAACCGAATTTTTCTGGGTAGGTTCCGGTTCCATGCGGAACCGGAACCGAAACCGGTTTTGCTCACCCCTAATTCTAATTACTTTCTTATTTTAAGTAGTTATATATTTTAGAGAGAAACTAGAATGTATAACTGCTTGAAATAGAAATACCACTAGAATATCACAAAAAAATATCTCCTACAATTATCGTAAATTATATAACATAACCGACCAAAGTTGAAGTAACATTAGGAGTGGCAAAACGAATCAACGAATCGAATTCGTGACGAATTCTAAACGAATCGAATTGTAATGCACTAAATTCGAATTCGATTCGTTTATTAAACGAATCCTGATATTAGGATTCAGATTCGATTCGTTTAATAAACGAATATTCGTATTCGATTCATTTATTCGTTTATATAAATCAAATGAATCGAATCAAATTTATTATTCGTTTACTATTCGCATCTGATTCGTTTACTATTCGCATCCGATTCATTTACTATTCACATCCGATTCGTTTACTATTCACATCCGATTCGTTTGTAAAATTATATTATTGAGTTAAATTTTTCAAAAAAAAAATTATTTTACTACAAATCGGTTTAATCAAAGATTAAGCATTGAAGATAATTTCTCCATTTACTATGACTTGGAAATTTTTTTATCCTCTAATCTGCCTACGATCGATCCATGAAAACGAAATCATGACCATTAGATTTTATGATTTTCTTCAATAAAAGAATCAAAATTGCTATAGTAAGCCCCACAACAGCCATTGTGAACAAGCGATCATCAATATGTTTTTGAACCCTAGTCTCTTGTTTTCGCTGAAGCTGAACTCTAGACCCATTGGCAGGAACCACTCTCGATGTTCCAACTGCCACTGTGCTGGTGTTGACAGGAACCTTCTCTTGAACTTCTTCAATAATCCTATCACCTGCAGGAGCTGGGATGCCTTTGATTTTATGCACCAAATCAAATTTTTTTCCAAAATTTTTTACTGGTGTACGCAGAAGAGTACAAAAAAAATAAATTAAGATTCTGAAAATACAAAAAAAGAAATAATCAATTATTTATCTTTCATCTTAGAAGTGAAGAACATGAAGAATCTTACCAGTATAATGATGAGTTGATAACCCTCTTGAAGATGAAGCACGCCCAGCAAATGATTTCAGATTTGAGAGAGTTTTAGGTTTGTAATTAGTTTGATGAATTGATTTAGAGAGGCGGCCATGAAATATTTTATGAAGTTTAGGTTTAGATTTTTAGGTTAAACGAAGATAATTACTAAAATATCCTTAATGTTAAACACATATTCGAAAAATTTAAGGGTAAATTTGTAATAAAATCAAACGGGTACTAAACGAATACGATTCGGATTCGATTCGTTTATGATTCGTTTAATAAACAAATCCTAAACGAATAAACGAATTGAGGAACTCAAATTCGGATTCGATTCGTTTAATCGATTCGAATTGACCCATTTATTAAACGAATCCATTTTTCCAAATCCGTATTCGCTTTAAAGCGAATCGAATCGAACGAATAAACGAATCCTGACTCAAATTGCCACCCCTAAGTAACATAACCCATAATGGGGATTATAATTTAGTCGGATATTTTAGTCACTTGATATTATTCATCCGAAAAAATAATTTGATATTCGAAGTTTATTAGATTGTGGTTAGGCTTCAATTTCAAAAATATAACCAAAATTGATTAAATCCACCATGATGCTATGTCAGATTTCAGATATTGTGAATGAAACCTTTTAGAGTATGTTGTGATACTTTTTTTTTTGGAAATTTTACCATCAAACTATCTGATCCCGGCTTAAGCGGGGCAGGTAAAACTCTCGATTGTCCCAAATTCTTACAAAGTTTAAGTAGTTGTATATTTTAGAGAGAAACTAGAATGTACAACTGTTTGAAACAGAAATACCACTAAAATGTCACAAAAAAATATCCCCTAGAATTATTGTAAATTATATAACATAACCGACCAAAGTTGAAGTAACATAACCCATAATGGGGATTATAATTTAGTCGGATATTTTAGTTACTTGATATTATTCATCCGGAAAAATAATTTGATATTCGAAGTTTATTAGATTGTGGTTAGGCTTCAATTTTAAAAAAAAAATATAACCAAAATTGATTAAATCCACCATGATGCTATGTCAGATTTCAGATATTGTGAATGAAACCTCTTAGAGTATGTTGTGATACTTATTTTTGGAAATTTTACCATCAAACTATCTGATCCCGGCTTAAGCGGAGCAGGTAAAACTCTTGACTGTCCCAAATTCTTACAAAGTTTAAGTAGTTGTATATTTTAGAGAGAAACTAGAATGTACAACTGTTTGAAACAGAAATACCACTAGAATGTCACAAAAAAATATCCCCTAGAATTATTGTAAATTATATAACATAACCGACCAAAGTTGAAGTAACATAACCCATAATGGGGATTATAATTTAGTCGGATATTTTAGTTACTTGATATTATTCATCCGGAAAAATAATTTGATATTCGAAGTTTATTAGATTGTGGTTAGGCTTCAATTTTAAAAAAAAAATATAACCAAAATTGATTAAATCCACCATGATGCTATGTCAGATTTTCAGATATTGTGAATGAAACCTCTTAGAGTATGTTGTGATACTTATTTTTGGAAATTTTACCATCAAACTATCTGATCCCGGCTTAAGCGGAGCAGGTAAAACTCTTGACTGTCCCAAATTCTTACAAAGTTTAAGTAGTTGTATATTTTAGAGAGAAACTAGAATGTACAACTGTTTGAAACAGAAATACCACTAGAATGTCACAAAAAAATATCCCCTATAATTATTGTAAATTATATAACATAACCATAATGGGGATTATAATTTAGTCGGATATTTTAGTTACTTGATATTATTCATCCGGAAAAATAATTTGATATTCGAAGTTTATTAGATTGTGGTTAGGCTTCAATTTTAAAAAAAAAATATAACCAAAATTGATTAAATCCACCATGATGCTATGTCAGATTTCAGATATTGTGAATGAAACCTCTTAGAGTATGTTGTGATACTTTTTTTTGGAAACTTTACCATCAAACTATCTGATCTCGGCTTAAGCGGAGCAGGTAAAACTCTTTACTATCCCAAATTCTTACAAAGTTTAAGTAGTTGTATATTTTAACAGAAACTAGAATGTACAACTGTTTGAAACAGAAATACCACTAGAATGTCACAAAAAAATATCACCTAGAATTATTGTAAATTATCTAACATAACTGGCCAAAGTTGAAGTAACATAACCCATAATGGGGATTATAATTTAGTCAGATATTTTAGTTACTTGATATTATTCATCCAGAAAAATAATTTGATATTCGAAGTTTATTAGATTGTGGTTAGGCTTCAATTTCAAAAAAAAAAATATAACCAAAATTGATTAAATCCACCATGATTCTATGTCAAATTTTCAGATATTGTGAATGAAACCTCTTAGATTTTGTTGTGATACTTTTTTTTTTGGAAACTTTACCATCAAACTATCTGATCCCGGCTTAAGCGGAGCAGGTAAAACTCTTGACTGTCCCAAATTCTTACAAAGTTTAAGTAGTTGTATATTTTAGAGAGAAACTAGAATGCAATGTTGGACAATTATGACCCATAGCAGCACTATTTGTAAAAGACATTGTGTTTTTGTACAAATTAACTGTGTGACAAAAGGAAATTACTATTTTATCATTATGAAATTAGATTACTTGGATTATTAAGGATAAAATTCCACATGGTTAAATCAGATTAATAAGATATGAGACAGTATTAATCCATGAATGGTTTAATCATTAAATATCCCTAGTCATAGTATTATCGAGACTGGACATCGATAATGCGGAATAGACTAGTATTACACTTGTGCGCGTTATGAAAGCTTAACGACATAATTCTCATATATTCAGGTATTGGATACTTATGCAAGTGTAATAAGAGGTTATGTTAGCCGTTAGATCGGGAACAGTTCGCTCTGGATAGACCCACTCAGAATCTCATTGGTAGTATGACTATGTGTCTATAGGAATCCGAATCAGGGTAGGTGTATGTGATCTTTAACTTGAGACTTACATCGATATTACTTGCGACAATCATTTTACTTTAGTATTGGTCGTCTGGAGCTTTAACAGGTTCTGTGTACGCCTCTATTAGGTTTACTGAGAATCATAGTGTCTTGGATGTGATGTGAAGATGTGAGTATCACTTCACTCATATGGAGATGATGGTCACACAGGATACGAAACTAGTACTCTTAAATGTTGCAGCTATCGGGATAGTATGGCTAGGTCATGACTATCTGATTACAGAGACTAGTTATGCGAGATCCGATATATGCTTCGTATGGGGCAGACACAGAGCCAGCCATAGGCCTAGCATGTGACATACAATATTAGATCATATTACATATTACATTGTATAACAACGCTTGATACATATTATATTCCTTGGTGAATATTTCCGGAGAATTTGATAGGCACGATGCTTTGCTAGAAGCCAACCATGTCTTGTAAATCGGTGAGAATGTGGTACGGGGTACCACGTGTTCGGATAGTCCGATGACCGTATTTACTGCCAACATATCTAGGAATCTCTTGGGTCGCTTTCCAAAGCTTCACCAATGACATTTGACTCAAATAGAATTAATCTGAGATTAATTATGAAAGAGAAAATTAATCTGAGATTAATTGCGGCAAGAATTAATCTGGGATTAAATTCGTATAGAAGAGAGAACGCGATTAATTTAGAATTAATCGATAAAATAAATTTAATATTTAAATTATATTTTTCTATTTAATTTATTTATTTGGGCTAAAATAATATATCAGATATATTAATTGAAATTGGATTCCAATACGAAATTGAAATTGGATTTTAATTCGAGCGAACAAATTAATTTAGAATTAATTCGTAAGCGACTATCGTAATAATTTTGCTAGGCATAATTATTTAATTAAATTGGATTTAATTATGTCGCAATGGCAAATTCGTTTAATTCGGAATTAAAAAAACCCGAGCCTAAGTTTAGTTGTGTGTTGGAGAAGCCAACTTAAATTTTGAATTTAAAGTGATGAGACTTAAAACTTACATCAAATGTCTTAAACATTGATGGAAGTTGTTGGCTTCAATTAATTGGATTATTTAAGCCTCACCACAACCAAAAACCAAAGACTATTCATTGTCTCATTCTTTTCTACACATTTCTGATTTTCTCTTTAAATTGGTATTGAATTTTTTCTTCAAAAATTCATCAAAGCTAGCACTTGGAGAGTCAAATGAGGTGTTAGGGAAACTCACCCAAAGAGAAAAACAACGAATCAAAAGCTTGGAGCTTCATCCTATAAGGAAATTTTGGAAATTTCTCAATAAACCAATGGAAGTATTTCCGCAACTTTACTTGGTTAATTCACACTCAAATCATGTTTTGGATCTTGGAAGCATGTCTTAAAGACTAACAACGGTATCAGAGCCTTCTAAACTTGATTTTGAAATCTAGTGTTCTTAACTTTAAAATGGGTATTTTTGATTGGAGCATGAAATTTCTAAATTGAGTGTTTGGTTGATGTTAGACGATGATAACTTAGAGTTGTGCATCATTGGATTGTTAAAAAATTGATTAGATCAATTTTCCCCAAAATCCTTAGCTTGGCCGAATTATACCCTAGGATTATCTCATGGTGATTTTTTTAAAATTAGACACTTGGATGTGTTAAAAGCATGAAATAAATATTGAATGTTGATTTAATTGGATTGAAATCAAATTGGATATTATTTTCTTTCTATTGCCGTGAGATGCATGTTGTTGGAAGACTTAATTTTTCTTCAATTTGTGTTGGACATGAATTGGAATGATTAAGCATGATTAATTAGATTAATTAATGTTTTGGAAATATTAGATTAATTAATTAGTTGTGTTAATTACACTTAAATTGAATTAATGAAATATTTGGAATATTGTATTGATCTAATTTGGTTATATTTGGATAAATGGGCTTGGTTGGGCCAAGTTTGGTTTTGGACAATTGGGTTGGATCCAATTGGGCCTAAACCATTTCCATAAAAGTCCAAAATATGACTTTGGGCCTTTTGATAATTTAATTGGGCCTAATGGGCCAAAATTAATTTTTGGCATAGGGTGATTCCTAAATGGGCCAAGACATTATGGGTTTGATCCATAATGGCCAAAGTTCATGCCTAAAGAATTAATTAAAAGCCCATTGGACCAATTAGATTGGCATTGGATGTTAATTGGGTCTTTGAGACCCATTCGGATTGGATTTGAAATCCAAGTCTAAAAAGGCATTATAATAAGTGTAATTGTTTAATTTGGAATTAAACATGAATTAGTGTTGAATACAATTTAAATTGGATTTAAAATTATAGTTCGATATAATTCAAGAATACTTACTTTGAGTATTTATTCTTAATCGAGTTGGACTCGCGCAAATCAAATCGTTGTATGAACATTGGATGGTCATTAATTGAAGAATTAATTAATTGGATTAGATTGATTGACAGCATGCTATGTGTGAATACTTGGATGTATTTGTATGAATAATGTATATCATATGGATATTAGATGGGTGGGGGTAATTTTGGAAATTATTGTAAATATGATATTTATTTGAAATTGGACCTGCGTGTCCAGCCTATCACCTCTCATTCTCATTGTATTTCTTTTCTCACCAATTCCCGTCAATGTAAATGAGGTTTCTTATTGTGTTATGTAATTGGGGTTTTAGAAGAATGTAAAGTGTTAGCGGGAGAGAGAAAATAGAGAGATTTGTTCTAGGAACAAATTGTAAATATCCATCCGCATATCATTATTAATTTTATCGCGCCTTATTATGCTTTTAGAATGCATGTTTAAGGGTGTATGATGAGACCTAATCAAAGATAATAAATTGGTTGCCAATTTACGAAAACGCCCTCATATTTAATATTAAGTGTTTCCTTCCATTGAGTGGTTCTCTCTTAAGATCCAAGATTGGCTTTGATTTGTTGGCCAAAGTCAAGATCATTGTCTATCGCGGATGTGTTTGAACCATGAAAGCTTTGTTAACATCGCATGTCTTGGGCAGTTGTGACTTGTTGGCCAAAGTCAAGGTCGCTTCTGTTCATTGACGTGGATTATAAAGTTTTCCCACTGTCAATGGGTCGCGCTTAACTGGAATCATTAAGCTTGTTGAGCCAAAGCCAAGACTTAGTTGATTCAGAGGAAACATGTTAGGAAATATATTGGATATATGTTTTGGACTTGGAGGTCCACCTACCAGATCTAGAAATTGGATGGGATCCAATTGATCTTAGAGATCTACCTAGTTAAATTTTATACAACTTGTTCACCAAAGTCAAGGTTGTGTATTATTTAACGGGATCCTAGCCCACTAGGAAACTAGGTTTCCCGAGTACTCAACAGAGGGTTAGAGGCTCGCCGAAAATTAGTGGGAGGATAGTATTAAATTTGCAATTTCATTTAATAATTGTTAATGCACGCTCTTTTATTATTTATCGTCATTATATATATATATATATATATATATATATATATATATTATATATATATATATATATATATATATATTAGTTGGACTAATATTATTTATTGTTTTCTTTGAACAGTTAGACTGTACTCAAACACTACTCCATTTGTAGTTGGTTATATAGTTGGACTGTAGTAACCATTGCATTTGAGTGTACCAGAAATATTTGATTGGATAGTTGGACTATAGCAATCAAGATGGCTGGAAAGATTAGCATTAGGGACATAATCATGGGCGAGAATGTCTTTAACGACGCAAATTTTCCAGATTGGGAAATGAACCTCATGATAGTCATGAGAGCTGAGAAGTCGCTCTATGTAATAGAGAAACCTCTCGGGCCTGAGCCCGGACTTGAACAGTCAGTAGAGCATGAACTTTGGAAGACTCATCGTGATGATAACTTTACTGCTCAATCTGTCATGCTTGCTGCACTGACTCCACAGTTTCGTCGTCAGGATAAAGGATTGGATACTTATAACATGATGTTAAAATTGAAGGATCTTCATAGATCTAATCTTAGATCTCAGAAGTATGAGTTGTAGGAGAAGCTCTTTCACTCTCGTATGTCAGAGGGTACATCTGTCAAACAATATATGTCGCAGATGATTGTTGTCATCGAACACCTAGGTCAGCTGGGCATTACCTTTGAGTCCGAGACTTCCATAGATTTGATCTTACAGTCTCTGCCCGATTACTGGGGCAGGTTCGTCATGAACTATAATATGATGAACCAAGAGAAAAATCTTGGAGAGTTAATGGCTATACTGAAAAGACAGAGCCAGAGCTTCAGAAAGGCAAGAAGCGCGAGACACATCTTACTTCGATATCCCAGAAGGCCAAGGCTTGGCCGAAGGCTTTTGGGGTGTGAAGAAGAAAAAGAAGAAGGGAAAGGCTAAATCATCACAGTCTTCTGGGAAGACTAAGGACAAATTCAAGACGTCTGCCTACACTGTGGCAAACGGGGTCACTGGAAGCGTGACTGCTGTAAGTAAAAGTCGGACTTGGAGGAATCGAAGGCGTGCAAGGCTCCGGCTTCAGGTATGTTTGTTATTAAAATAAACATGTCCAATACTGGTTTTAAAAATTGGATTTTTGATATTAGATGTAGTAATAACATATGTACTGATGTGTAGGATCTGCAGATTAGCAGGAGACTGGCTTCAGGAGAGATCGACCTACGAGTCGGAAATGGGACGAGAGTAGTTGTTTTGGCCGTTGGCACCTATGTTTTGAATATGCCTTCGGGGCATGTACTTACATTAGGGGACTGTTATTTTGTACCTAGTTTGACTAGGAATATGATGAGCGGAAAATATATCAATATTTACCGCCCCTTTTACCTAATATTTTGTTTAGTTTCACAGGTTTGATGAACATTTTGATGTGTTTTAATTTATTTTGCAGATAAAATAATATTGGAACTCAATGGAATCATTTAGGACGAAATGTGGAATAAATAAGGGTGAAAACTGGACTTGACTTTTTGATTTTGGAGATTGGAAACTTGAAATGGCGTTCTAACTAAGTACATTTTCGAAAATTCCAACTTTGCGCAATTGTCGTATTTTGGGCATAAATTTTTACTCCAATATCAGATTAGTTTATTCAAGCTGCAGATTAAAGAAGACTCAAAGATCTACAACTTTGAAGAACAAAATAATTTCGAATTCTGAAGTTTCCATGACCGAAATTGATAAAACATTCGAAAGTGTGTTATGTGTAATTATTAAAGTCATTTTCAAAATAAAAAAAATAAAAAAATAAAAAAATGAAAATTGTCAAATTTCCACCAAACATGCTTGCATATTTGGTGGAGGATTTGGTGCCATGTTTGGTGCCATGTTTGATGTCATGTTTGGTGCCATGTTTAGTGGAGTAATTGGTGGAAGCCTTTAGACTCTAAATACCAAGCTAAATTTTGTAAAATTTTCATGCTTATTGGAGGAATTTCTCCATGAAAACCTAAAAGAAAGTGTCTTGTATATTTATTTAAGTTTTCTTGTATTTTCTTTCTATTTAATTAATAAAATTTTGTGCGTTTTCATTTACAGCATGAGCATGTAATCTCATTCTATTGGGGTGAAAATGTGAGACTTTTAATATAATAAATTAGATTAATCTCCCTTATTTTAATTAAAATTTGGATTAATTAGTTACCACCTATATGGTCGGTTTAGGTGACAACCTTATTTACCGCTTATATGGTCGGTTTTTACATTTTAGATGTAGTTTCTGCCTATATGGTCGGTTTAGGTGATAACCTTGTCACCGCCTATATAGTCGAGTTGGATTTAATTGAGACAAATGGAATTACCGCCTTTTTGGTCTGGTTAGATATAATTAATTAATCGGTAAACATTGACAATAAGAGAGATTTCTA
Source organism: Zanthoxylum bungeanum (assembly GCA_019454045.1). Lineage (NCBI taxonomy): Eukaryota > Viridiplantae > Streptophyta > Magnoliopsida > Sapindales > Rutaceae > Zanthoxylum > Zanthoxylum bungeanum. The sequence continues at coordinate 54,768 of SKCR01030633.1, forward strand.
ATTTTGAAATATTAAAAGTAGATCCTCTAACCCCCGGTATTTTCTTTTATTGTACTTTTACATTTTTAATTTCCAGCATTTACTTTCCAGCATTTACTTTATTTAATTTCTAGCATTTACTTTATGTCTTTTATTTTATTTAAGCTTTTATTAGCCTTAGATATGTGTCGTAACTAAGTCCGTTATTTGGGGTTGTGATGAATTCCAATATCACCGGGTTATAAGAGGTTATTTTATTGTTTGGGTAATATAAAGGTTTACTTATTAAGTCTTAAACTTAATGCTTCTTATTAACTGGCCATTAATAAGATTGATTTGGTAAACTTAAAATAAACTTGACAAAGGAATTTTAGGTTTCAGCCTTAGACTTACTAGTCCATGATCTTCCTTGAGGATAGATAACCCTTTAATAGATTTCCTTACAGGATAGACATATACCTGTCGGGCGGGGGTAGTCACAATTGGAACTTAATCTTAATGAATCCATGTAATTTGGTTGACATAGACATATGGTTTAATTGGGTTACACTGGGTATGTGCAGCTGACCATCGATAAAGGCTTTTGCATAATTTCGTGTTCCAGGTTAGTAAACCAAATATTACACAAACATGAAATAACCACTTCATCTTTTAAAAGATATTGGAAGAATTCACAACCCTGGATAGTTTTATAAATTTGAATTTTCCTCAACTTCCTTTCGCACCATTTTATTTACTTGTTTTAAGTTTTAAGTCAATACCCAATCAATCAATCAATCCATTAGATACTCGTAAAAATTTGATTTCATAAATTAATAGCCTAAGTATTAAGTCCTCGTGGGATCGATACTTTTTATACTACTTGAACGATATGTGCGCTTGCGTTATACGTGTGTGATTACACCGATCAAGTTTTTGGCGCCGTTTCCGGGGACTTATTTATCTTTCACTATTAGTTTTGAGGTTAGATACCTTTGCTTGTATCTAATTTCTTTTTACTTATTGCTTTTGTTTTCTTGTATTTCAGGCTCTCAGACACTACATGAGACGAACCAGAAGCTTTGAACTCCGACCGCTTGACCCAGAGATTGAAAGAACCATCAGACAATTGAGAAGGGAAAGACGATAAGGCCAAGAAGCAATTGTCAACATGGAACCTGAACCTCTATAAGTTGCACCACCAATTCCCATTCGAGATAGAACCATTCCGGTGGTTAACGGCTTCATTTCCTGTATTGTATTTCCTCCCTTACCAGCAAATGTGTGTGACATCAAAATATGCATTCAGATGATTCAACAGTCAGTTCAGTTTGGGGGAATGCAACTGAAGACACTAATTCCCATATCAGCAACTTCCTCAAAGTTTACGACACTTTTAACTACAATCGAGCATCTGAAGAAGTAATGAGACTGCGAGTTTTTCCATATTCCTTGAAAGACAGAGCTAAAGGTTGGCGACATTCACTACCAGTAGGTTCCATCACAACTTGGAACACTCTAGCCACTAAATTCCTTGCAAAGTACTTTCCACCAGCCAGAACTGTAAAGATGAGGAATGACATCACATCCTTTGTGCAACATGACTCAGAATCCCTCTATGATGCTTGGGAATGGTACAACGATTTTCTCAGAAAATGTCCTCACCATGAGATCGCAAAGTGGTTATAAGTCCAAATTTTTATAATGGACTTTCTGGACTGATGAGAACCACAATTGATGCTACTGCTGAAGGAGCTTTGATGGCAAAAAGAGAAGATCAAGCTTGTGACCTAATTGAAGAAATGGCCAACAACAATTCCTTGTGGCCAAAAGAAAAAACCATGATTCAAAGAATTATAGGAATTTATGAAGTTGGAACCAACACAACAGTGAATGAAAAGTTTGATCAGATATGCAAATGTCTGGAAAAACTTAACACGCAAGTTGTAAACATCACTGGATCCACAAGTAACCATATGGAGGTGCACCAGAGCCAAACCAACATGAAGATACGGTGAATTATGTCAATAATTTCAATAGACATAGGAACAATCCATATTCCAACAGCTACAACCCGGGGTGGAAGAATCATCCCAATTTCGCATGGAGCAACAATTCAGGGCAAAAGAACTATCCACCACCTGGATTCCAACAGCAGAACAAATGCCCAGAACATGAAAAAGAACCAGGAATAGCAGAAGTGCTGGCCCAGTTAAAAAAATATGATGCTATGTTTCAAAGCCAATCAACTTCCATTAAAGCACTGGAGAATCAAATTGGACAACTGGCCAATTCTCAGAGTTACAGACCGCCAGGTAATCTTCCCAGCAGCACAGAACCAAATCTAAGGAACCGAGGGAAGGAACAATGTCAAGCAATTACCTTGAAAAGCGGTACTGAAATCAACAAAGATATTGGAATCAAGGCATCCATTGAAGAAGTTCCAAAAGATGAAGTTCCACAGATGGAGGAAAAATAAGAAAAGGAAAAAGAGTAAGAAAAAATACTCCACCTCCACCTTTTCCACAACGTCTCCAGAAAAACAAACTGGACAAACAGTTTGCTCGATTTCTGGAGGTGTTCAAAAAGCTGCATATCAACATTCCATTCGCAAAAGCGTTAGAAGAGATGCCCAATTACGTCAAATTCATGAAAGACATTCTTTCACGAAAATAGAGATTAGGAGATTACGAGATAGTAGTATTGACAGAAGAATGCAGCGCCATCATTAAAAAGGAAACTTCCCCCGAAGTTGAAAGATCATGGCAGTTTCACTGTCCCATGCACCATTAGAGAACATTACATCGGTAAGGCTTTATGTGATTTAGGTGCAATTGTTAATTTGATGTCTTTTTCTATTTACAGGAAACTGCAGATCGGAGAAGTAATGCTCACCTCAGTCTCTCTGCAACTTGCTGATAAAACGCTCGTATTTCCGAGAGGTGTCGTTGAAGATGTGCTGGTTAAAGTTGACAAACTTATTCTCCCAGTAGATTTCATTATCCTTGACATGGAAGAAGATAAAGATGTTCATACCATTCTTGGGAGACCATTTTTGGCTACAAGTCGAACTGTTATTGATGTAAAAAAATGAGAACTAAATATTAAAGTGCAGGACCAAGAAGTTACCTTCAACGTCTTCAAAGCCATGAAATTCCCAAGTGATGAAATGGAAGAAAAATGTTTCAGAATTGATGTTATTGATAGTATCATTCAGGATATTGAGCCAATGCCCACGGATAAACTTGAAGCTTGCATCACCAACATGACTGACAGCGAGCTAGATGATGAAATTCTAGAATATATCAACTATCTTGACAAACCATTTCGTTTCAAATCGACACCACCAATGGAAAATATGGAACTACCAAAGAAAGAGCGAATCAAGCCTTCAATTGAAGAACCACCACAGTTGGAGCTGAAGTTACTTTCGAGCCATCTCAGGTATGCATTCTTGGGAAACTCTTCTGAATTACCTGTGATTATTTCTTCTTCGTTAACATTGGAGCTGGAAGAAAAGTTGTTGAGAGTGTTATGAGAACACAAGAGAGCCATTGGCTGGACTATAACAGACATTCGAGGCATTAACAGTGGAGCATCAACATAGACTAAATCCAATTATGAAGGAAGTCGTGAAGAAAGAAATCATCAAATGGTTGGATGTTGGCATCATCGACCACATCTCTGACAGCACTTGGGTGAGTCCTATGCAATGTGTGCCGAAGAAATGAGGAATTACTGTAGTCACAAATGAAAAGAACGAGTTGATTCCAACAAGAAAAGTAACTGGATGGAGAGTATGTATGAATTATCGGAAGCTAAACAAAGCAACAAGGAATGATCATTTTTCGCTGCCATTCATTGACCAGATGCTGGACAGACTGGCGGGACATGAGTTCTATTGCTTTCTAGATGAATATTCAGGATACAATCAGATTTCCATAGCCCCAGAAGATCGGGAGAAAACCACATTTACATGTCCGTATGGTACTTTTACTTTTCGCAGAATGTCATTTGGATTATGTAATGCCTCTGCCACATTTCAGCATTGCATGATGGCTATCTTTTCAGACATGCTGGAGCAGAGTATAGAGGTTTTCATGGATGATTTCTCTGTGTTTGGAGACTCTTTCGACCACTACTTGCAAAATCTAGAACAAGTGTTACAAATATGCGAAGATACAAACCTGGTACTCAACTGGGAGAAATGCCACTTCATGGTACAAGAAGGCATCGTCATGGGACATCGAATCTCACAAAAAGGAATCGAGGTAGACAAAGCAAAAATTGAGACAATTGAAAAATTACCTCCACCAACATCTGTCAAAGGGATTCGGAGCTTTCTTGGACATGCTGGCTTTTACAGAAGATTTATCAAAGACTTCTCAAAGATTGCGAAACCTCTGTGCAATCTTCTGGAGAAGGATGTGCCTTTCAACTTCACCAAAGAATGTCACAAAGTTTTTGAGATCCTGAAATAGAAGCTGATCTATGCCCCCATCATAGTAGCACCAGACTTGACCCTTCCATTTGAGGTGATGTGCGATACTAGTGATTTTGTTATAGGTGCAGTTTTGGGACAACGCAAAGCAAAAATTTTCCACACCATTTACTACTCCACCAGAACTCTAAATGAAGCTCAACTCAACTACACAACCACTAAAAAGGAGTTGCTCGCAGTTGTGTTCACTTTTGATAAATTTGGCTCCTATCTGCTGGGTCCCAAAGTGGTGGTCTAGACAAATCATTCAGCAATCAAATAATTGATCGTGAAGAAAGATGTCAAACCCAGATTAATCCATTGGATACTTCTACTGTAAAAATTTGACGTGGAAATCCAAGATAGGAAAGAGACAGAAAACCAAGTGGCAGATCATTTATCGAGGCTCGAGAATGGAGAAACAGTTGGCAAAGAATTGACAATCAAAGAAACTTTTCCAAATGAACAGCTATTTGCCATGAAACAGCATGATGACCCTTGGTATGCTGACTATGTCAACTACATAGTATCAGGAAAATGGTCATTGGATTGGACAACTCAGCAACAAAAGAAGTTCTTCAAATAAGTCAAGCACTATGTCTGGGATGAGCCGTACCTATTCAAATACTGTTCTGATCAATTACTGAGACGTTGTGTTCCACAAGAGGAAGTCAACAGTGTTATGCAACATTGCCATTCATCACCATATGGCAGACACTTCAGCGGAAATAAAACTACAGCCAAAGTCCTACAATCAGGTTTGTTCTGGCCCACTATTTTTAAAGATTCTTATCTATTTGCTCTTCAATATGACAGGTGCCAGAGAACGGGAAATATTTCGAGGAAAAATGAAGGACCTCTGCAGAATATTATGGAAGTGGAGATATTTGATGTATGAGGGATTGATTTTATGAGACCCTTTGTTCCATCATTCGGAAACCTGTACATACTGGTTGCTGTAGACTACGCCTCCAAATGGGTTGAAGCAATTGGACTACCATCCAATGATTCAAAAGTGGTGATAAAGTTCCTTAAAAAGAATATTTTCACTCGCTTCGGAATGCCTCGGGCTATTATCAGCGATGGTGGCACACATTTATGCAATAGATACTTTGATGCACTCCTATCCCAATACGGAGTTACTCATAAGGTTGCCACTGCTTACCATCCACAGTCAAATGGACATGTTGAAGTTTCAAACAGGGAGATCAAAAGAATCTTGGAAAGACCGTTGGATCAACATGGAGGGACTGGTCTACAAAATTGGATGATGCATTATGGGCCTACCAGACAGCTTACAAGACACCCATTGGTATGTCCCCATATTGGATGGTGTTTGGGAAAGCGTGACATCTGCCTGTTGAACTTGAACACAAGGCGTACTGGGCACTGAAGAAGTTAAATCTTGATCCACAAGCTGCAGAAGAAAAACGACTCCACCAACTTAATGAATTTGAGGAATTCCACCTACAGGCTTATGAGAATGCTAGATTATTCAAAGAAAAGACCAAGAAATGGCATGATAGAAAAATTATGCGTAGACAACTGGAACCAAGAGAGTAGGTGTTATTATACAATTCAAGGTTGAAACTTTTCCCTGGAAAGTTGAAATCAAGATGGTCAGGTCCATTTGTGATCAATCGGGTTTTACGATATAGAGCTGTTGAGTTACTTGATCCCAACAACAATGAGACATTCATAGTTAACATCCAGCGTGTCAAGCACTACTGGGAGAATCAGTTGAGCGATAAAAAGAAAGTGTCATACTTTCAGATTCAGCCTAATGTTCAGGCAGTCATGTCTAGCTGACGACGTTAAACTTAGCGCTAGCTGGGAGGCAATCCATGTAATTTGTGTATATATTGTGATTTGGTGTGTTTTATTTTTGTGTGTTTAATTTGTGTAGGTAAAGTCACATTTCAAGATGGAAGAAGTTCTCACAAATCTTCATAAGAAATTTTCTTCTCTCCCTAAAAAATCTATGATGAAAGTCTACAAAGATCGCTTGGAATGGATGAGACTACTGATGATTAAAGGTATTCATACTGACATTCGTTGGATTATTGAATCATATGTCTGATTGGCAGGTGAGTCCTCTGACTCTTTTATTTCACATCTGCCTGGTTTAGGAAGAAACACCTATGCTAAAAAGAGAAGAGCTAAAATAATGGGTGTATGTTATAAATGTGCTCGCATGTTTTGTGATACTCTTGTCATTCTTTAGGAATGATGTCTGATAACCGTGAAGATAAGATTAATTTCATTAGGGATGGCTTGAGTAAGAGTCTTTAGATGTCATATCTAAGACTCTTGAGATGCATCCCAGTAAATATGTGTATCACGAAATTCGCATGTTATATACAAAATTCCGAAAAGAAAGACAACAGTTAAGTCTCAGGAATCTGACTTAAAAAGACTCTGTTTGCCAATTTATAAGAAAATTGGATGGGAATCTTATCCCTGACGCATAGACGTCATTCAAGCCGTCACTTTCTGTAAATATTATTTTCTTTTTCGTTAACTAATAATTGTGATTTGTTTTGTTATTTTCTTTTATTTTCTCCAACAAGATCCAGACTTTTTGACATTTCACGATATATTTTACTATTTAACTAATAATTGTCATTTGGCAGGTACTGGTGCTATTAGTTTTACTCACCTTTTTCAGGTGCTATAAATTCAACTCATCATTGCACTTTTGAAGACATTCAGAGTTAAAATGGAAGCCACATCAAGAAGACGAGTTGAAAATATTTGTGTGTTTTGCGGTACTAGTGTTGGTACTAAGCCACAATACGTAGCGGCAGCACAAGATTTGGGTCGAGTCTTAGCTGAAAGAAATATGCAATTAGTATATGGCGGTGGCAATCTTGGACTAATGGGGATCGTTTCAAAAGCTGTATAGGATGGAGGCAGTCAAGTTCTGGGAATCATCCCAAAACCCTTGGCAGAAGCGAATCTGATAGGACCATCAAACGTAGAGGAACTGATTGTGCCAGGTATGTCTGAACGACTGGTATAAATGATTAACCGTGCTGATACTTTTATTGCTTTGCTAGGTGGCTTGGGTACGTTGGAGAAATATTTTACAGTACTATCTTGGGCGAACCTGAACATACACCAGAAACCGCTTGGACTATTCAATGTTGATGGATTTTATGATTTTCTTTGTGTGTTTTTTGATGATGTAGGAAACGCTTTCCTTGCGCAGCGGAAGCGGCTAAGGCACCCGGGATCGACCTTGAAATTTTTTTCTGTCGTTCTCAATTTAATCCAGAATTTTTCTATCCAAAAATTCAAGATCCGAACAGCCCCGAACAGTTATTAAATTAATTCCCAATTAATTCACGAACATGTAATGGCTTATGACAGTTTGGCTCTCTCTCATCATCAACCACGAGCGTCCATGTTCCTTTGATAATGCGCTGTACATATGGCTAATTATGCATGCATCAATTGCATGCTTCAATCGCAGATTTCATTAAGCATTTGTCACTTCCAATATGTGTTTTGAACACATGTGCATATTCTCATCAGTAACAGCCATGTCCAAATCATTAATAATGTACAAGCAAAATTCATGGCATTGTCATAGTGAGCCACATAGTTAATCATCATCAACGTGAGCCATGTAGCAAGAGATTGAATAATTATTGGTCATGTGAGATTGGTGCTTTGATCCAACCCTCGTCATGCGAGAGGCTGTATGTGTTTAGATCCACCACTCGACCTTCCGAGCTATGACTCGTTACCAACGAATACTTATGTGGACAAGACTCACAAAATGAATCCCTAAATCTTTTAGAGATACAAACACACTTGTGTATTTTGATTTTATTTTTCTTCTTTTCTTTGTAAAGCTTTCTCAACTCTTGGGAGAAGAAGAAAGGTGGCTAGGGTTAGAATGAGAGTTCTCTTCCAAAAAGAAAAACTATTTTCCATTTATACTAAGGGTTTATTTATTTCCAAAACAAACAAATCATTTCCCTCCCCAATTAGTCAAAAATCGGCCAAGGGGTTAATTTTCATTTAAATTTGTAACATCCACCTTTATTACTATAATAAAGGATATGTTACAAAAATAAAAGATGTAATTCCCATTCATAAAGAGCAATTACTTAAACCATTCAAAAACCTTCCAAAAACTATTTTTGGAAAAACAAAAACAAATATCATATTTATTAAATTAGATAATATAATTTAATAACATGTAATTATTAATTATCAAATAATTATTAAAACTATATACTAACCTTTTAGTATATAATATCAAGTGTGACATATAATATTATTAATCATATTAATAATATTTATACATATGTGAGCATATAATTGGACTATCCAATTATACTAAATCTTCAATACTAAATTGAGCTAGCACGGGGACCAAATGGACCTACGGTTCCGAGCTCCAATAATCTCAAAATATTAATCAAGCTCTTAATTAAATATTCCGAATTATTAACTCCGGTTTATTCCACTAAAAACCCGAAGCTGCACTCTCGTTGCCGTAGATGATATATTAAGCCGAACTAAGTCGGTATCCATCGATATAGTCATTACATACGAATTGACCCTTCACAAGTATCTCGTAATTAGAGTCGGGTCATAATGTCTGTTATACCCCTTTAATTATTTTTACCTTAAGTACCATTGATTCTCTAATGAAATATTTATTCATAACCATTATGAATTTTAATCTTTCTATTCGTAATAGAAAAACTTGAGCGCTCAAATCGTTCAAGCACCGAATCAACCCTTAAGAAAGATACATTTCTACTTCTCGCAAGAAGGAGTGAACTCCATGTCTACGTAAAATATTCACAGCTACATAACAGACCATGCCCCCAAAGTACGTCTACACCAACCTCACCTTTGTAAATCAAAGGACATAGCCTGCCATGCAGGAGTTTGTAGTACACTCAGTTTTAAGATCAATCCATATATGACCATCTAGTAGATCGAAATGACTTTCTTGGTTTAACAGATATTATAAGAATGTCATTTCCATTTGGGTCCAGTCCCATATGATCGTATCATACAAGGTGCCTCAATTCTCATCTCTCTACATGGACGATCTGGATCAAGATCGCCATACAAATATAGAAGGACCGCAGCTATAGATAAACTACAAACAAAGTACCTGCTTTGTTTGCTCTCTATGGACTATTTAAGATTACTAATTTCAGACTTAAATCCTCCTGTGTATAAAACTCAGACACTAAGTCTGAAGGTACATAAGTAATCTAGGTATTCCAGATGATATATAATATGCGAAAATTAAACAAACACTTTGATAAATGAATAATGCATTGTTTTGTTTCAAAACATATAAAACCGTTTACATCACATGTAACTCTAGGGCATACATCCCAACAATCTCCCACTTGCTGTAGGCATTTCATTTTTGCATACCGGCCCGATGATGAGCCTCGAATGGAGGCCCTACCTTTTAAGTCATGGAATTCGTGGAAAACGGTCGTCGAAAAGGGAAAGTCAAGAGTTGACACATTTTTGGTTTTGATTCGCTAAGTTCGCTCGGAGTTCGCTTGTTGAATCTTCGTTTCGTTGTATATCTTTGGCCCGAAATCACCGCAAACCACCCTAAGCCCACCTAAAACACCTAAACCCACATCCAAGCCCATGAAACCAAAATAAATCAAACACCAAGCCCACCATCCATTAGGCCCACGCCCATGACACTAAAATTACCCCTCTTTACACTATTCAAACATGATTTACCCATCTACCAAACTTACTTAACCATTCCACCCCACTTTGACAAAATAATAAACAAATAACAAACACATAATTCAACCCACACCTCACTCATTCAAACCCATACCTTACCTATACCTCACTCATTCAAACCCATACCTCACTCATTCAAACCCATACCTCACCCATACCTCACTCATTCAAACCCACACTCCACTCATTCTCACCCATACCTCACTCATTCAAACCCACACCTCACTCATTTAAACCCATACCTCACTCATTCACACACACACCTCCACTATTCCATTTGCCTATAAAAACCATCATTTTCCACCTTGGAACCCTTAGCACACATTAAGAGCACATACCTAGAAACATCAAGCAAAAGACTCAGCATTTGGAGAACACAAGCAGCCCTTACTCTCTCTATACACTCACGCCCAAGACCTCTCCTCACTGCCTTCATTTCACGCCCAAGTCACTGCCCAACCAGCCCTCATCTTCACGGCATTTTGCTCTCCAAAGTTCAAGCAACTCACTGCCATCCATTGCCTCCATTCCCCTCTGATATTCACGCATAAACTAACTCCATTTTACCCCCTACACCTCACGCCAAACCAGCAGCAAAACAGCCCATTCCAGCAGCTCAAACACGCCAAAAACCCCCCTGTAGTTCACGCCAGCCACTGCTCCATTTAGCCCCTGGAAATTACATCCAAAGCACCCTAAATTTAGCCCCCAAACCAGTGCACAAACTGCCCTAAATACCCTCCAAATTTCGCCCAAAAACAGCAGCTCAAAAGCACTCAAAACAGTCCCTAAAGTCATCAAAACAGTGAGCAAAAACTGCACTTGAAGATCCTTAAACAAACCAAGCAAACGGCAGTCCAACGCCTCTCAAAAATCACCAAAATCGACCTTAATCCACTGCCAATCAGTGAGCCGAGTGTGGAGACTTGAATCGCAGCGAAACGAAGCGGAAACAGCGGACGAAACAGCGAAATAGTGAACAAAACGTCGAACCAGTGAACCGGTGAAATCGTGGTGACTTAGCCCTTCCGACGGCCGTATAACGCACCTCCGAAGAACGACACAAAAGGTTAGACCTGAGGGCACCTATTACTAAATTTATTTACATGAAATAATGACTTATGAAGTTTATTTTATGGTACTTTTGCATGAATAATTAGTTTAGCATGTTGTTTAGATTTCTTCACATGAAATAATGACTTAGAAAAATGTGTTTTATGATGATTAGCATGTATAATTAGTTTAAAATGTCGTTTAGATTTCTTCACATGAAATGATGACTTAGAAAAATGTGTTTTATGATGATTAGCATGAATAATTAATTTAACATGTCATTTATTTTAGGTTATGTAAATTAGTAACGTAGAAAAGCATGTAACTTACTTTTCCGTCGTATGAATATCATTAATTAGTGTATGATGTGATTTCGGGTGAATGGAATATGTGTTCTTTGGTGGTATATTGGATGGAAACCCGGACATAAATTCCATAGCCGAATCTGAATGGACGGTAATATGGTTTGCACTCGGGATACAATGCCCCGTACCACTTGAAAGATTCATATGTTTCATTCCACCCAAACTTGTATTTGAGCATGATCAGACCATTAGAATGTTATTTTACTTTAAGCATGACTTAGTTATTTACCTTTTGTATTAGGAATTTAAGGTGTGGCATGTTTAGATTACCATTCTTGTAGCATGTTTGATGTGTGATGTCGAATGTTTGTCGTAATGAAAAGTTTACTGTTGAAGCATGCAAACCTAGAATTTAGATTACTTCGACCAACATGAATGTTGAGTAGACTTGGTTAATATTGCACAAATCCATTCATTACAAATGACATAAGTAAGGGACCATTCCGAACCCAACGGTTTGAGGTCTTCCCTTGCGAGGGGTGAGTGCGGCCTTAAATCATTTTACCGGTTCACACCGGGTGGTGACTCCATTATTCTCCGGTTTAGTCCCCCTTGGGCTACTCCGTACTCCCAACCGGGCCGTGAGCCCGGAACATCATACGTCGTCCAGTTTCTGTTATCTACACTAGCACTAGAGCAAATGAGACATGTCAAGTAATCTTAGACCATCTAGGTGACCTTAAAAAACTTTAGTCGGCAAAGTCTTTGTAAACGGATCAGCCACGTTCTCTGCGGATGTAATTTTTGGGACGATAACGTCTCATCTCTGCACTATCTCTCTGATGAGATGATATTTCCTCTCTATATGCTTTCCCCCTTGTGGCTTCTTGGTTCTTTGGAGTTTTCCACCGCACCACTATTATTGCAATAGAGTGTGAGCGGTCTATCCATATCTGGAACAACTTCCAGATCTCCCAAGAATTTACGGAGCCAGACTGCTTTCTTAGTTGCTTCACAAGCTGCTACATATTCAGCCTCCATGGTGGAGTCATCAATGTAATATTGCTTTATACTCCGCCATACTATAGCTCCACCACCTAGGGTGAACACTGATCCAGATGTAGATTTCGTAGAATCGACATCTGTCTGAAAATCTGAGTCTGTATATCCCCTTAGGATCATATCCTAACCGGAATACACAAACATATAATCTCTTGTTCTCTTAAGATACTTGAGAATGTGTTTCACAGCCACCCAGTGATCCAATCCTGGGTTTGACTGAAACCTACTGACTACTCCCACTGCAAAACAAATGTCTGGTCTCGTGCATAACATAGCATACATAAGACTACCAACTACTGAGGCGTATGGGATATGTCTCATTTCCTCAACATCTTGAGGTGTCTTAGGAGACTGTTTCTTTGACAAATGAATTCCATATCGATAAGGTAGATTGCTATAGGACACAGAAATCAGTGACACTGTTCTAGGCTCGCGGCCTAGTCGGGAGTACGGAGTAGCCCGCGGGGGACTAAACCGGAGAATAAAAGAGTCGCCACCCGGTGTGAACCGGGAAAATGTTTTAAGGCCGCACTTACTGCTCGCAAGGGAAGACCTCAAACCGTTGGGTTCAGAATGGTCCCTTACTTATGCCACTTGTAATGAAGAGATTTGTGCAATAAATTAACCGAGTCTACACAACATATTCAAGAATAACCTATATCTAGTATGCATTCAAGAGAATAAATCCTATGTCTAAGTTTGCATGCTTTAAAAGTAAGTCATCACCACGGCAAACACACGATAACATACAATGATCTCATAAGCATGTTGAATTATCAAACACGGAAAATAAGTAACAACCTAAACATAAACGTAAATTAAACTCCTATTACGAAAGTAAATAACTAAATCATGCATAAATAAATAACGTACTAATGGCTAAATCATGCTTAAGAAATAAATAACATACTAGACTAAATCATGCTTGAACACAAGGTTGGATGAAACGAAACATGTGAATCTCTCAAGTGGTACGTGGCATTGTATCCCGAGTGTAAACCACAATACCGTCCATTCGGATTCGGCTACAGAATTTACGTCCGGGTTTCCATCCGATATACCGCAAGAGAGAACACATATTCCGTTCATCCGAAAATCACATCATGCACCAATCCACATTACTCATGCGAAATAAAGTAATAAAATAACTAAAAATAATGGATAATAAATAAAAGGGGTGCCCTCAGGTCTAACCTCTTTTGTCGCCTCTTGGAAGTGCGTTACGCGGCCGGCGGAAGGGTTAATGCTCTGCAACTCCTCTGGTTCACTGGTTCAATGTCTTCCTTGGTCGCCTCGCTGTTTTGGGCTGCTGTTTTGCTCACTGTTTGGGGACGGTTTTGGTTCACTGTTTTGGCTGTTTTGGAGTATGTTTGTTCACTGTTTTTGTCTCAATTGAAGGGGCCGTGTGTTTTGTGTTTCTTTGGATCTAGCTTCTGTTTTGTGAAGGGCTTCCCGTTTATTCTCGGCAGTTTGGCTTATGGGCTTCTGTTTGGTTAATGCTCCACAACTCCTCTGGTTCACTGGTTCAATGTCTTCCAAATGTGAGTGATCTGCGTGAGTGTGGGCTGAACGTTCAGTGTGTGGTCTGATTGTGTGTGGTGTGTGAGTGTGCCGAGAAGGACTTTGGGGTTACGGTTCTTTGACGTGAGCTTGTGGCCAAGTGTAGGGCTGCATGGTAGTGTCTATAGGGTCTTTGTATTTTTATTGCCGTGAGGGTTTAGAGAGAAGAGAATGAGAGGATCAGGCCGTGAAGCTTAGTGTTTGGAGAGTTATTCTTGTTTTGGTGGCTATTAGGGTTTAATGGTTTTCATGTGGCTGCCGAGTGTGTTGAAGGAGGGGCTGCTCACGTTGATGATGGGCTGTCAGTTGAGTTTAGAAAATTATGAGTGCGTTTGGTTAATGGGTTGCCTTTGTTGAATGAGTTCAGAGGGTTTTTTAACTGGTGGCCATGTGTGTTGAGTGAGCCGTGGTTGTGTAAGTGGAGAGAAGGCGTGTCTGTTTGTTGTTGCTGCGCCGAGAGAAGATAGAGCAAAGAGATGGGTTGCGGAGGAGAGTGTTTTTTGTGGGGGGCTGATGGGTTCTGTGCTAGGGTTTCTTTCTATGTTTTCCTCCTTTGTGGCTGAGAGTTTAAGGGGAGCCAAGAGGGATGGAAGAAGCTTTAGGGTTTTTTTGGGTTGTTGTGGTCGAGAGAGAGGACGTGAGACAGAAGAGGATTCGGTTATGGTTTTCTTTATTTGTTTGGTGAGAGATAGAGAGCTTAGGGGCGTGAATGCTCTAGGTTATTTTCTTTGTGTTTTCGTGAGAATGAGCCAGAGGTTTCAAGGTTGGGTTAAATGTTCTTTTTATAGGTAAATGAGGGGTAATCCTTATGCGAATAGGGAAATGATTTGTGTATTTATGGGGATATCTTTTAATTTGGAATATCGTTTAATTTGATTTTATTTCTTCTCTTTTGGTTAGGGTTATGATTTGATTTGTATCTTTTAATTAGGGAATGTAATTTTAGTGGATTAGGAAACTATTTGATGAGATTTGATTTGTATCTTTTAATTATGGAATGTGATTTGTCTTGATTTTAGCATGTGTTTAATGTGTGTTTTGTTTAATTTGGAAGGCTAATGGGCGTGACTTATAGTGGCTTGGGCGTGAGTTTGGTCCATTTTGGTGGGCTTGGTGTGTGGTTTAGTGGTTTGTGGGCTTGGTGTGTGTCTTGCGGGGGTTTGGGCTAAGGATGTGTTTTAAAACAGAGGTCCAACAAGCGAACCCGAAGCTAAACCAGCGAATTTAAATCGAACAAAAATGTCAATTCTTGACTCTTCCCTTCCGACGTCCGTTTCCCGCGGCTTCCATAATTAAAGAGGTAGTGTCTCCATGTGAGACTCATCATCGGGACTTATATGAAAAAATATAGTGCCTACAGTCGCCCCCATTTTGATGTGACTTGTGCAGTGTGTGACAATGAAAATCTTATCAAAGTTTATGCAATGCATTTTTACTTACCTGGCTCGCCAGCTGCCACTTGACTTGCCTGTTGCTTTGAATTGAGTTGATGAGAGGTGGTCCATTTTCGAACCGAGTTGATAAAGTGGGCCTCGACTCTGGTATTCATTCCCAGATTCATTCTAAACTTCGACGATGTGGGCCTCGACCCTAGGATTCATTTCCGGATTCATTCCAAACTCCGACGATATGGGCCTCGACCTTGGGATTCCTTCCGGGATTCATTCCAAAACTCTAATGATGTGGGCCTCGACCCTGGGATTCATTCCCAGATTTATTCCAAACTCAGACAATGTGGGCCTCGACCCTAGGATTCATTCCTGGATTCATTCCAAAACTCTGAGGATATGGGCCTCGACCCTGAGATTCCTTCTCGGATTCATTCCAAAACTCTGACAATGTGGGCCTTGACCCTAGGATTCATTCCCGGATTCATTCCAAACTCCGAAGATGTGGGCCTCGACCCTAGGATTCATTCCCGAATTCATTCCAAAACTCTGACGATATGGGCCTCGACCCTGGGATTCATTCCCGGATTCATTCCAAAAATTTAATGATATGGGCCTCGACCCTGGGATTCATTCCCGGATTCATTCCAAAACTCTAATGATGTGGGCCTCGACCCTGGGATTCATTCCCGGATTCATTCCAAACTCCGACGATGTGGGCCTCGACCCTAGGATTCATTCCAAAACTCTGATGATGTGGGCCTCGACCCTGTGATTCATTCCCGGATTCATTCCAAAACTCTGACGATGTGGGCTCGACCCTGGGATTCATTCCCAGATTCATTCCAAAACTATGGCAATGTGGGCCTCAGCCCTAAGATTCATTCCAAAACTCTGAAGATGTGGGCCTCGAATCTGGGATTCATTCCCGGATTCATTCTAAAACTCTGACGATGTGGGCTCGACCCTGGGATTCATTCCCAAAACTGATACTGATGTGGGCCTCGACCCCAAACTGATACTGACAATGTGGGCCTCACCCCCAAGTTGATACTGATGTGGGCCTCGACCCCCCGACTGATACTGACAATGTGGGCCTCGCCCCCAAGTTGATAGTGATGTGGGCCTCGGCCCCAAACTGATACTGATAATGCGGGCCTCAACCCTGGGACTCATCTCCAAAAGCTACTGATGCGATGATCTATTCCAACATACTGTACTGCCTCTCACGAGATAATCCTGATAGCTAAACATATTTTCATCCTCAATGGATGCTTCGCGTTGAAACCAGAGAATCTTCAAAGTACTTAATACACTCAGATCCGATCGTCTGAATAAGTGATCTTAACTAGACTTCTAGTCTGTGTGTGCCAAGGCTCTTTCGCAGCTTAATCCTTAAGTAAGCCAACTCGATGATTTTATCTCGGAGAATTGGATCAGTGGGTCTAACCAACCTAGATGTCTTGATCATACTCTGTGATTACTTCTTTGTACTCAACATGATATGGTTTTCTTCTTTGTTCTTTCTTTTGTCTCTTTCTTTTCTTTCTTTTCATTTTGAACTTTTTTTCTTTTTCTTTTTCTCTTTTCTCTTTTTCTTTTTTTTCGACACACCTACCCTTTAAGGTAGCATTTCTCCTCATGGTGGTCCTAATACTCGCCCATGGGTAGCTTCACGCTTATCGGTTATAGGTGGTCTATTTTTTCCTTTTCTTTTCAGAGACTTTTTTCTTTGTTTCCAACCATATCACATATCGTAGCATAAGTAAACCAGGATGTTCATCTAGGCAAACATTCATTCACTGATCCGCCATCTCTTCAACTAGTCAGGCTTCTACTGATAAGATCCCGTAATCAAGTGCTCGCGAGTCTAGCCGAGATCAACTACTCAGAATATCGGATGAGAGCACATCTCGCACTTATCATTTCTAAGGTTTCTCCCTACAGCAAATAATTTTATCACTGGACATATGCCTAACCATCAATGACTTCTCTCTCTCTCTATTTTTTTTCACTCACTCCACGAAATTCTTCCTTTCAACCGCTGATAATGTGGGCTTCGCCCCCTGAGATCCATTCTCGAAACTCATACTGATATGGGCCTCAACCCTGGGATTCCTTCTTGAAACTAACACCGATATGGGCCTCAACCCTGGGATTCCTACCCAAATCTGATATTGTGCTGTTGTTGTTTCTGATTGGCTTGTCTTTGCCGTTTTCTCTTTTTCTTCTTTGGAACAAGTGAATACAAAACAAAATAAGCACAAAAAAGAATGCAAAATACGTTACGTGAATGCATGCATTCATGAATGAATGAGTTTCCTATCCCATTGGGTTAGGTCTTCCGTCAATTCCCTTGGTGACTGCTCGTTCTTCTCTTCCTCAAGTAAAGTACTGTTTCAATCTGTCTATGTTGATCGGCTTGGTGAACTCATTCCCTTCTAAATCTGACAGTCTCACTGCCCCGTTTCCCATCACTTTCTGGACTATGTAGGGTCCTTCCCAGTTAGGCCTGAACTTTCCTCTCGGATCCGTCATCGACGGCTTTGACTGCTTAAGCACCAGATCACCCTTTCTGATCTTGGCAGGACGCACCTTCTAATTGAATGCTCGAGCCAACCTCTTCTGGTATATCTGCATTTAATGCAAGGACTTCATTCTCTTCTCATCCAGCAGTGCTAACTGTTCAAACCTTTTGGAGGTCCATTCTTATTCAGGCAACTTGTTTCTGCTAATACCCGCATGGACTATATCTCAACTTCCACTGGCAGTACTGTTTCCATTGCCTTTCGAGCTTCTTCTTTTCTCACACACTTCAGCTGGATGCCATTTACTTATCTCTTTATCCTTGCTGTAAGGTTTTCTGTTTCTCAGTTTCCTTTTCCCAATATCAATGTTTGCTAAACCCTTCTTGACAAACTTTTTTTTCCTAACCCAACGGATATCTATGATGGCTTTTAAGACACATGGGTTAACATGATTCATGTATACATGATATGCATGAGATGCGTGCGATGGATGGAATATATAAGTCGGTCCATTATCATTTTAAAGCATTCAATCATACTATTTCGCGGTGCACACTTGTCCCAATTGAAACGGCCCAACAGGTTTACACTTTTGCGATAACATGGCTAAACAAATTCAAATGATAAGAGGCCCAAGCATAAAATGGCCCATCGGCATTTTAGAAGCTTTTGGCCCAATTTTCAAAGGACACGAACTCGTCCCGGTTTAAATGGCCCAACAAGTTCATATCTCTTGACAAGAAGTCCAACTGAATCCAAATGACGATGGTCCTAAACGCAAGCATAAAGGAATAGTTTCTAGTGGTCCTACAACTATAGTTCATATGTGGGTTTACGGGGATGTAGACAAAGGCTTTCGCTGGTGAATGATTGCCCACAACTAGGACTCCACACTCAAGGGTTCAAGCGACCAAGTGAGCGCACCTTTTTTATACGCTAAGGTACGTGCCAACGAGTTATGATGCATGAATGACTGTCATATGGATTTCCTATTGAAGATTCCCCAGAGGGAGGGTGGAGTGGACTCTCTTAAATACCCAAGCCTCTTAGGCTCTTATCGCATTGGTGACAGGAATAAACAACAAGTCCTCCAAATTAGTCCGTTACAGTGAGCTACGGGTAAATGATTATCTAGGTGCCTTCACAGCTTTTCCTTATAGAAAGGTAGTGAATGAAGGAAGACACCAAACCATTACCTAGCCTTAATAATGCCTTTGATTAAACCCATTGAACCCACTATAGACACGATTAACTAAAGCATAAATCAAAGTCACTACAAGACATTATTTCGGGGCCGATTCTCTATCCCCAGTGGAGTCACCAGACTGTAGGACATAGAAATCGGCGACGCTGTTCTAAGCTCGCGGCCTAGTCAGAAGTACAGAGTAGCCCGCGGGGGACTAAACCGGAGAATAAAGGAGTCGCCACTCGGTGTGAACCGGGAAATATTTTAAGGCCGCACTCAGTCCTCACAAGGGAAGACCTCAAACTGTTGGGTTCGGAATGGTCCCTTACTTATGCCACTTGTAATGAAGAGATTTGTGCAATAACTTAACCGAGTCTACGCAACATATTCAAGAATAACCTATATCTAGTTTGCATTCAAGAGAATAAATCCTATGTGTAAGTTTGCATGCTTTAAAAGTAAGTCATCACCACGGAAAACACAAGATAACACACAATGATCTCATAAGCATGTTGAATTATCAAGCACGGAAAATAAGTAACAACCTAAACATAAACGTAAATTAAACTCCTATTGTAAAAGTAAATAACTAAATCTTGCATAAAGAAATAACGTACTAATGGCTAAATTATGCTTAAGAATAAATAACATACTAGACTAAATCATGCTCGAACACAAGGTTGGATGAAACGAAACATGTGAATCTCTCAAGTGGTACGTGGCATTGTATCCCGAGTGCAAACCGCAATACCGTCCATTCAAATTCGGCTACGAAATTTACGTCCGGGTTTCCATCCGATATACCGCAAGAGAGAACACATATTCCGTTCATCCGGAAATCACATCATGCACCAATCCACAATACTCATGCGAAATAAAGTAATAAAATAACTAAAAATAAAAGATAATAAATAAAAGGGGTACCCTCAGGTCTAACCTCTTTTGTCGCCTCTTGGAAGTGCGTTACGCGGCCGGCGGAAGGGTTAATGCTCCACAACTCCTCTGGTTCATTGGTTCAATGTCTTCCTTAGTCGCCTCACTGTTTTGGCTGCTGTTTTGTTCGCTGTTTGGGGACGGTTTTGGTTCACTGTTTTGGCTGTTTTGGAGTATATTTGTTCACTGTTTTTGTCTCAATTGAAAGGGCCGTGTGTTTTGTGTTTCTTTGGATCTAGCTTCTATTTTGTGAAGGGCTTCCCGTTTATTCTCGGCAGTTTGGCTTATGGGCTTCTGTTTGGTTAATGCTCCACAACTCCTCTGGTTCACTGGTTCAATGTCTTCCAAATGTGAGTGATCTGCGTGAGTGTGGGCTGAACGTTCAGTGTGTGGTCTGATTGTGTGTGGTGTGTGAGTGTGCCGAGAAGGACTTTGGGGTTACGGTTCTTTGACGTGAGCTTGTGGCCAAGTGTAGGGCTGCATGGTAGTGTCTATAGGGTCTTTGTATTTTTATTGCCGTGAGGGTTTAGAGAGAAGAGAATGAGAGGATCAGGCCGTGAAGCTTAGGGTTTGAAGAGTTATTCTTGTTTTGGTGGCTATTAGGGTTTAATGGTTTTCATGTGGCTGCCGAGTGTGTTGAAGGGGGGGGGGGGCTGCTCACGTTGATTAGGGGCTGTCGGTTGAGTTTAGAAAATTATGAGTGCGTTTGGTTAATGGGTTGTTTTTGTTGAATGTGTTTAGAGGGTTTATTAACTGGTGGCCATGTGTGTTGAGTGAGCCGTGGTTGTGTTAGTGGAGAGAAGGTGTGTCTATTTATTGTTGCTGCCGAGAGAAGATAGAGCAAAAAGATGGGCTGCCGAGGAGAGTGTTTTTGGTGGGGGCTGATGGGTTCTGTGTTAGGGTTTCTTTCTATGTTTTCGCCTTTGTGGCCGAGAGTTTAAGGGGAGCCGAGAGGGATGGAAGAAGCTTTAGGGTTTTTTTGGGTTGTTGTGGTCGAGAGAGAGAACGTGAGACAGAGAGAGGATCCGGTTAGGGTTTTCTTTAATTTGTTTGGTGAGAGATGGAGAGCTTAAGGGCATGAATGCTATAGGTTATTTTCTTTGTTTTTTCGTGAGAATGAGCCAGAGGTTCTAAAGTTGGGTTAATGGTTCTTTTTATAGGTAAATGAGGGGTAATCCTTGTGCGAATATGGAAAGGATTTGTGTATTTATGGGGATATCTTTTAATTTGGAATATCTTTTAATTTGATTTTATTTCTTCTCTTTTGGTTATGGATATGATTTGATTTGTATCTTTTAATTATGGAATGTAATTTAAGTTGATTAGGAAACTATTTGATGATATTTGATTTGTATCTTTTAATTAGGGAATGTGATTTGTCTTGATTTAGCATGTGTTTAATGTGTGTTTTGTTTAATTTGGAAGGCTAATAGGCGTGACTTAGAGTGGCTTGGGAGTGAGTTTGGTCCATTTTGGTGGGCTTGGTGTGTGGTTTAGTGGTGTGTGGGCTTGGTGTGTGTCTTGCGGGGGTTTGGGCTAAGGATGTGTTTTAAAACAGAGGTCCAACAAGCGAACCCGAAGCTAAACGAGCGAATTTAAATCCAACAAAAATGTCAAATCTTGACTCTTCCCTTCCGATGTCCGTTTGCCGCGGCTTCCACAATTAAAGAGGTAGTGTCTCCAAGTGAGCCTCATCATCGGGACTTATATGTAAAAATACAGTGCCTACAATTTCCTTTCTTGGAAATATGCATCCCAAATCGCACAAGGTATTGGGTTCTCTAAGAACATGCCTAGGATCATTTAAGCATAAAAGTTATGAATACACAAAGTAAGATTGCGGAAAAGATACTCACTTTGATCGTTTTCTTGGATGTGTTGTGAACAAAAATTTTGCTCCTTTAGAAGTGCTTTAAGCTCCTCTTTGATTTGTATGGTTAAGCTCCAAGCTTGATGAATGAATTCCAAGCTCTTGGGAATGGTTTCCCTATCACCTTTGTAGAATCTTTGATGTGCTAGCAAAGAAGAAATTTTGAAGCAAAATTTCCAAAGTAAGAGGGAGAGGTCACGACATTGGGAGGAAAAAGGGAGAAAGTGTTTTCAAATATTTGATTTGTTGTGTTATTAATTTCCAAAAGTCAATGTCCATTTACCAAAATAATATTTGGTATATTTCATTCCAAATGAATGACAAAGTGTGTAGGACAAGCCACCAACAAATCCACCACCAATTTCTATTATAAAAAAGTTGATAAAGTTGACTAGTGATGTGACTAGGTGGACCCCACTTTAAATTCAAAATTCGAGTGGGCCCGCTAATCACATCTCGGGCTCGAGTTCGTTAATTTCGAATTAACGAATTTTCCATTGTGACTTAATTAAATCAAATTTAATTAAAAAATTATGCCTAGCAAAATTACTATTAAAGTCGCTCGTGAATTAATTCGTTCACCCGAATTAAAATCCAATTTTAATTCTATTATGAAATCTAATTTCATTTAATATATCGAATATATTATTTAATCGATTAATTCTAAATTAATCGTTCTCTCTCTTCTAATTGAATTTTATCCCAAATAAATTCTCACCGTAATTAATCCCAGATTAATTTTCTCTCTCTTATAATTAATCCCAGATTAATTCTGTTAGAGTCAAACATCATCGGGGAATCTTCAGGAAGCGATCCATGAGATCCCTGGATATGTTGGCAGTAAATCCGGTCGTCGGACTATCCGAACACTGTTGGACAATTATGACCCATAACGTCACTATTTGTACGGATCATGGTGTTGTTGTACAATTAACTATGTGACAAAAGAGATTGCACTCTTATCATTTGTGATTAGATCACCTAGATGTATAAATGATAGGAGGTCCATATATTATTTTCTGGATTGAGAATGATATGAGACAGTATCAATCTATGAAGGATAAATCATTAAATATCCCTAGTCAGAGTATTATCGAGATTGGACATCGATAAATACGTAAAAGAATAGTATTACACTTGTGCGCGTTGTGAGGGCACAACGACATAGTTCTCATATATTTGGGTATAGGATACTCATGCAAGTGTAATAAGAGGTTGTGTTTTACCGATGGTACGGTAAACAGCTTCGCTCTGGATAGACCCCCTCGGAATTCCATTGGTAGTATGACTATGTGTCTATGGAAGTCCGAAATCAGTGTAGGTGTATTTGCTCTTAACCTAAGGCTTGCACCGCTAATGCTTGCCACAATCAATATACTTTGGTTTGGTCGTCCATGGCTTTAACAGGTTCTGTGTACACCTCTGCTGGGTATAATGAGAATCATAGTCTGTTAAGTGTGATGTCAAGACGGAAGTATCACTCCAGTCATATGGAGATGATGGTCACGTAGGAAACGGTACTGGTTCTCTTAAGTACTGCAGTCATCGGGATAATATGACTAGGTCATAGTTATCCGATATAGAGACTAGTTACCAGACATCCGATATGTGCTTCATACGGGGCAGACACAATTCCAGCCCCAGGCCTAGCACGTGAACATCCGATACTGGATCGAAATACGCAATACTACGTATACTACGCCTGATATAGATCCTTATATTCATGTAAGGATATTTCTGGAGAATTGGGTAGGCATGACGATTTGCTAGAAGCCAACCTTGTCTTTTAAATCGGTACAAACGTAGTACTTGGTACTTACATGTTCGGATAGTCCGACGACCGAATTTACTGCCAACATATCCGGGGATCTCATGGGTCGCTTCCCAAAGATTCACCGATGATGTATGACTCGCACTTTTAATTAATCTAGGATTAATTAGAAGAGAGAGAAAACTAATCTGGGATTAATTGCAGAGATATTTTATCTGTGATAAAATATCAATAAAAGAGAGATAACGATTAATTTGGAATTAATCGGTAAATTAATATATTCGATATATTAAACGAAATTGGATTTCGACGCGGAATTAAAATTAGATTTTAATTCGGGCGAACGAATTAATTTAGAATTAATTCGTTAGCGACGTGAATAGTGATTTCGCTAGGCATAATCATTTAATTGCGTCGCAACGGAAAATTCGTTAATTTGGAATTAACGAACCCGAGCCCGGGATTGTTTGCGAGCGCATTCGCATTTCGAATTCAAGTGCGGCACGCAAGTCAGATCAAGCGTCAAATCGCTAGTCGCATCTAGTGTCACATCATTCGTCAATCAAGTGATGAATGTCTTTCACTTTGAGTGATTGACACCAGTCACTATTCATGATTGATGGGAAATGATGGAAAAGTGTTTAACACTCAATTGTGATGTTTGAAAGACATATACAAATATTTTAATATTTGGTATTTGATTTTCAAATTTTTTGGTATATGTTTTAGAAAACAAATACACAAAATACATTACACATTTACATCTCTCTCTCCTCTTTTTCTTCTTCCTCTCACACGCCCTTGGGGCCATTTTTCTTCACTGGTTACTGTCAAGAAAACCGAGAGGATGGGAAGCAAGTGTGGTGATTTTTGTGGCAAAACTCACAAGTGCTAGCACAGATTGGGATCATGCGAAGGTGATAGGGAAGTCCAGCCATGAGCATGGAATCATTTGACGAAGCTTGGAGCTTGACGTAGGACCACCATGGCCGAATCCAAGGGGATTGTCACAGCTCACTGTCGAGCATGGAGGAAGACAAAAAATCAATTTTTGTTGCCTACCACGTCGCTCAACCGCTCGATGTAAGTATTCCTCAACTTCATCGTATGTATTCACATGTGTTTTCTTGCTTTTGATTTGATCCTTGGGGTCGTAGAACTCCAACAATGGTATCAGAGCGAATGAAAAGCATGAAATTTGCTTAGGGTTAAAATTTGGGTAAAAATTTGTTTGAGCATGATTTATGAAATTGGATGAATGAATATGTTTAAATGTGTTTTAATTGATGATTGATTGGATCAATTTGATGAAATGTTGTTTGGAACAAATTTCCCCAAATTTCTTGTGTTGGCCGAATGTCAATAGCCCTAATGGTCTTGGTAATTTTTTTGATTTTTGATCATTGGATGACTTGAATCAATTGGAAATGAGGATTTAATGTTAATTTGGATTTAATTGGATTGAATTCGGAATTGATATGAAAATCCCTATATTGCCGAGACTTTGAGAATGGATATGGGTTTGATTTTTTGTTAAATTCTGTTGGACATGATTTAATAATAATAAGTGTGATTAGTTGTGTTAATTGATGTTTTGGAAATGTTGATTTATGTGGTTAATTATGCTATACACTTTGGTAATTAAATTGGGAATTTGGTAATTTAATTTAATTGGGCATAATTTTGGAAATTGGACTTTTAATGTTGTTAATGGGCTTATTGGGCTTGGTTGTACCAAGATGGGTTTAGGCAAATTTGGTTGGATCCAATTGGGCCCAAAACCGCTTCCATAAAGCCCAAATGTGACTAATGGACCTTTAAAATTTAATTGGGCCTAATGGGCCTAAATTGATTTCTAGGCTTATGGGGTAATTCTCGGATTGGGCTTTGGTTATTCGGTTTGACCCGAGTTGACCAAAAGTCCACGCCTTAAAGAAATTAATTAAAAGCCCATTGGATTTTAATTAAATTGACGTTAGATGTTAATCGGGCTTTGAGACCCGTAACGATTAAATTTGGAATTTAAGTTGTAAAGGTTCATTAATAAAGTGTGTTATTTAATTTGGAATTAAATAGCGAATTAGTATTAAATACAAATTGAATTGGATTTAATTTTGCAATTTAATTTAATTCAAGAATTCGTACTTTGAGTACTTATTCGCAAAACGAGTTTGACTCGAGCAAAATCAAATCATTGTTTGAACATTGGATGGTCATTAATTATCAGATTAATTAATTTGATAAGATTGATTGATAACATGCTTGTGTGAATACATGGTTGCGATGCATGAATAATGTATATCGGATGTATATTAGATGGGTGGGGCAATTTTGGAAATTGTGATAAATTTGATTTATTAATTGGACCTGCGTGTCCAGCCTTATTACCTCCATATTCTTTGTATTCTCTTCTCACATATCCCCTAAATGTAAATAAGGTTTCTTTAGAAGTGTAGTGTAACAGGTAAAAGTAATACATGTGCTATCGGGAGAGAAAAGGGAGAGATTTGATCTAGGATCAATGTGTAAAGTATCCATCCGCATATCATTATTATTTTTCATATGCGCTTTATTATGTGTTTAGAATGCATGCTGAAGGGTGTATGATGATGAGACCTTAACAAAGATAATAAATTGGTTGCCAATTTGCACGCGAAAAAACCCTCGCATAATATTAAGCGTTTTTCCTTCCATTGAGTGATTCTCACTCAAGATCCAAGACTGGCATTGGCTTGTTGGCCAAAGTCAAGGCCTTTGTCCGTCAAGGATGTGTTTGAATCACGAAGGCTTTGTTCCATATCAGTGTCTTGTCCAAGTTATGGTTTGTTGGCCAAAATCAAGACACTTCTTGTCCATCGACATTGATTACGAAGATTTCCATGGTCAATGGGTCGCGATTGACTGGGATCACTAAGTTTGTTGTGCCAAAGCCAAGGCTTAGTTGATTCAGAGGAAAAAGGTTAGGCAATATATTGATATATTGGCATATATAAGATATATGTTTCGGACTTGGATGTCCCCCTACCAGATCTAGGAATTGGATTGGATCCAATCGATCTTAGAGCTCTACCTAGTTAATTATCATACAATTTGTTGGCCAAAGTCAAGATTGTGTGATATTTAACGGGATCCTAGCCCACTAGGAAACACGGTTTCCCGAGTACTCGACAGAGGGTTAAAGGCTCGCCGAAAAATAGTGGGATGCAAGAATTGAATTTGCAATATTCGTTTAATTACTTGCCATACGTGCTCAATCAAATATCATTCGTCAAACAAATTAAATGTTAGTTGGACTAATATTTAAATTGTTGTTTTAATAATTAGTTGGACTATATTCAAACAATTCAATTATAGTTGATTATATAGTTGGACTATAATAATCATTATAATTAATAGTACCTAATTCCTTGATTAAATAGTTGGACTATTAAAATCAAGATAAATTGAAAGATTGACATTTAAAACATAATACTAGGGAAAATGTATTTAAATTGTTTAATTTTCAAATTGGGAATTAATTTCAGGATGGTCCTGGAAACTAATGTTACTTTATTTGATAAAATAACATATTAGGCCTACGCCGGGAGTTAAGCAAATAGTAGAGCATGATCTTTGGAAGATTCATGTAATGATGACTTAAGTGCTTAATCCATTAAGCTTGTCGCAGTAGACTCCTTAATTTCTTTGTCAGAACTAAGGGATAGATCCTTAAAGTATGATATTGAAATTGAAGGATCTTCAAAGATCTATTTATAGAATATTAGAAGTACTAAATTGCAATAAATAATTCTTGGAGAATTAATGACTATTCTCAAGGAGATAAAGTCAAAGTTTGTAATTAGGCAAGTAGCGCAAGGCGCACCTTACTTCGATATTCTAGAAACCCAAGGCTTGGCCAAAGGCTTCTGGAATATTGAAAAAGGGCAAATCATTATTGTCTTCTGGGAAGATAAAAGACATATCCCAAAATGTCTGCCTAAATTTTGGCAAACAGGATCGCGGAAGCGTGACTGCCATTTGGACAAAGCAGACAAGAAGGAATTGAAGACGGGCAAGGCTCTGACTTCAAATATGTTTTTCAACATTATGTTCACTACTAGTATTAAAATTGGATTTTAAATACTTAATGTGGTACATAAAATATATGTATTGATGTTCAGATCTGCTATGCTATGAGCATATACTGACTTCAGATTGAGATTTATCTGCGAATTGTAAACGGGACGAAAGTCGCTGTTTTAACCGTAGATACCTAAATTTAGGAACTACCCTTCGGGTGTGTACCTAAATTTGGAAACTGTTATAATGTAACTAGTTTGACTAAATACATTATCTTTATATCAGTGTATAATCTGTTGCGGATGTACCTTTATATTTTAGAACACTAAAGTGTTTTATTATATAAAGATGATATTGAGATAAACACATTAGATGTGAATAACAGAATTTATATTTTGAATATAAATAAAATCTCAAACGTATGACATGACAAACAAATAGCTCAAACTGATTTGATCAGATGAAACTTTTATGGCATTGTTGTCTGGGACACAATTAACAGGAGTCGTATATCCGCACTTTCGAAGAGTGGGTACTAGGACTGATTTGATCCTATTCAAATAAAGTCTACGAATCTAGTTTATTGGGTATAATGCCTATAACACTATTTACATGGTAAAAGTGTAAATGCCACCGATCTGTTAGCCCTAGTTCATAGTGAAGCAAGTGGGCCCATGTATAGCTAGGCTAGAAGTAGATATGAATATTTCGTGACCTTACGGATATGGCATCGCGTTATGGTTATGCGTTTCTTTTGAAGAACACAAATCGGAAACTTTTAATGTTTCGACACGAAATAGATAAACAGATCGGCTAAAGTATTAAACCGTCACGGTAAGACCGTAATGAAAATACTTAAGCAATAAGTTTCAAGTATACTTGAAAGAGTATAGTATTCTTTCAAATGAGGACTCCTCCCGGAACACGTCAATTTGACGCTGTGTCCGAACAGAGTAACCGAATTTTATTGGACATGATAAGGTTAATCGTGAGTCGCTCTGAGCTACCATTTCCTTCAACGGATAAGCCATAAATAGTGCAGAACTTATTTTGAATAAGGTTCCATAAAAATCTGTTTGACAGATTTCATATTAGATATGAACAAGAAAAAAACCGGGTTTCTCATTCCTAATAATTTGGGTATGCTAGGCATATATTTGGATGATGCCAAACTAAAACCCAAATCAGATAAGTGCCAATTGTAGGTTATCCTAGGGAAACCATAAGTATAGTACTTATACATCTCACATGAGAACAATGTAATTGTTGCTCACCATGCGGTTTTCCTAAGAGGAATACCTATATGCAGTGGTAAGTGGGAGGATAATATAACTCGATGAAAATCAGAGTAATACTATTCCAGGCACCAAATCCTAATGGAACACAAATAGCTCATCAATGATGTAACTATACCATTAATCTTCTAATACATAAGAACCGCGTAAGTCGGAGAGATTCAGAAAACAACTTGGGGTATGGGTTTCTGATCTCACCTCATAAAGATATAAATCTTATTGAGGTATACCAACTGACTACGTATGAGGAAGTGATACAAGGTATCGACTCCCTATTATGGCAAAGTGCCATGAATTCGAAATGGATTCCATGTAAATCAACCAAGTTTAGACACTAGTTAAAGTACCGCAAGGCATTGTGCCTACTGGTACTATATAAGTCTTCAAGGAAGACATACATGGAAGGCAACATACCAACGTATAAAGCTAGGCTTTTAGCGGAAAAGTATCGTTATCAACATTGTGTTGATTACGATGAAACCTTTTACCTGTTGCCACGGTAAATCCCTTTGGATAATGCTTGCTAAAGCTGCATGTTTCATTTATGAAATATGTCAGCTTAACGGGAAAATCGGTTTCCTGAAAAGGAAACCTTTTGGAGGATGTTTACAATATCCTATCGATTTTGTCGTACCAAAACTTGCAAACAAAGTTTGCAGGTTATTCGATCCATGTTTGGACTGAAGCAAGCATAGGTTCTTAGAATTGTCGTTTTGATGTAATCATAATGGTTTATGATTTAATTCAAAATGAAAATGATTCTTGTGTATATAAGGAGGTTAGTGGGAGCGCACTGACAATGGCTGTCCTATAAATAATGATAATACATCATTTATTGGAAATGATATCCCATAATATTATCGGTGAAAGCTTGGCTTTCATGGAAAACTCTCCGAGAAATCGTACATTGAAAAATGTACGCGACCTGGTGTCTCATACGCTTTGAGCATATATATTCACAATCAGGTCAATCCAAGTGATGGACACTGGATTAATATTAAGAACATCCATTAGTATCTTAGAGAACTAATGATATATTCTTAAACTATGGAGAAGGATAACTTGAAGTGACTGGGATCACTGCTACAAGTTTCCTAAACCGATAAAAACGGTACTATACAGTGTGAATAACGGAACAGTGAACTAGAAATCTTCCAAGCAAGCTACTGTTACCGAATAAACAACAAATGCGGGTTATTGCTGCAGTTGAGGCAGCAATAGAAGCCATTCGGGTCGTAATAAATCTAATTAGATTAGATATAATTCTGTTAGCTGCTGAGCTAGGCTACAACACATGCTAAAGAATTAATGGTCTCATCAACGATCCAAATATATACTTCGATAATTCATCTGATTCGTTCGGATCATACATCGTGGCGATGTGATGATTGAATAAATCGCATTAGACGATAATCATGCAAATCCGCTGACGAAAGCCTTTCCTCAGTAATTTGAGCGAACCGTACATAGTTCAGGTGGTAGACACTCGAGTGACTGGCTATAGGCCAAGTGGGAGATTGTTGGACAATTATGACCCAGAGCGTCACTATTTGTACAAATCATGGTGTTGTTGTACAAATTAACTATGTGATAAAGGAGATTGCACTCTTATCATTTGTGATTAGATCACCTAGATGTATAAATGATATGAGGTCCATATGATTAGTTCCTAGATTGAGAATGATATGAGACAGTATCAATCCACGAAGGATAAATCATTAAATATCCCTAGTCAGAGTATTATCGAGATTGGCCATTGATAAATACGTAAGAGACTAGTATTAAACTTATACGCGTTATGAGGGAAAACGACATAGTTATCATATATTTGGGTATATGATACTCATGCAAGTGTAATAGGAGGTTGTGTTTTACCGATGGTACGGGAAACAGCTTCGCTCTGGATAGACCCCCTCGGAATTCCATTGGTAGTATGACTATGTGTCTATGGAAGTCCGAAATCAGGGTATGTGTATTTGGTCTTAACCTGAGACTTGCACCGCTAATGCTTGCGACAAACAATATATTTTGGTTGTGGTTGTCCAGGGCTTTAACAGGTTCTGTGTACGCCTCTGCTGGGTATATTGAGAATCGTAGTATGTTGGGTGTGATGTCAAGACGGAAGTATCACTCCAGTCATATGGAGATGATGGTCACGTAGGATACGGTACTGGTTCTCTTAAGTACTGCAGTCATTGAGATAATATGACTAGGTCATAGTTATCCGATATAAAGACTAGTTACCAGACATCCGATATGTGCTTCGTACGGGGCAGACACAATTTCAGCCCTAGGCCTAGCACGTGATCATCCGATACTGGATCGAAATACGCAATACTACGTATACTACGCCTGATATAGATCCTTATATTCCTGTAAGGATATTTCTGGAGAATTGGGTAGGCATGACGCTTTGCTAGAAGCCAACCTTGTCTTGTAAATCGGTACAAACGTAGTACTTAGTACTTACGTGTTCGGATAGTCCGACGACCGAATTTACTATCAATAAAAGAGAGATAACGATTAATTTGGAATTAATCGGTAAATTAATATATTCGATATATTAAACGAAATTGGATTTCGACACGGAATTAAAATTAGATTTTAATTCGGGCGAACGAATTAATTTAGAATTAATTCGTTAGCGACGTGAATAGTGATTTCGCTAGGCATAATCATTTAATGACGCCGCAACGGAAAATTCGTTAATTTCGAATTAGCGAACCCGAGCCCGGGATTATTTGCGAGCGCATTCGCATTTCGAATTGGAGTGCGGCACGAAAGTCAGATCAAGCGTCAAATCGCCAGTCGCATCTAGCGTCACATCATTCGTCAATCAAGTGATGGATGTCTTTCACTTTGAGTGATTGACACCAGTCACTATTCATGATTGATGTGAAATGATGGAAAAGTGTTTAACACTCAATTGTGATGTTTGAAAGACATATACAAATATTTTAATATTTGGTATTTGATTTTCAAATTTTTTGGTATATGTTTTTAGAAAAAAAATACACAAAATACATTACACATTTACATCTCTCTCTCTCCTCTCTTTCTTCTTCCTCTCACACGCCCTTGGGGCCATTTTTCTTCACTGGTTACTGTCAAGAAAACTGAGAGGATGGGAAGCAAGTGTGGTGATTTTTGTGGCAAAAATCACAAGTGCTAGCACACAACGGGATCATACGAAGGTGATATGGAAGTCCACCCATGAGCATGGAATCATTTGACAAAGCTTGGAGCTTGACGAAGGACCACCATGGCCGAATCTAAGGGGACTGTCACAGCTCACTGCCGAGCATGGAGGAAGGCAGAAATTCAATTTTTCTTACCTACCGCGTCGCTCAACCGCTCAATGTAAGTATTCCGCAACTTCATCGTATGTATTCACATGTGTTTTCTTGCTTTTGATTCGATCCTTGGGGCCATAGAACTCCAACAAACACGTGCGTACCTCATACCACATTCTTACTGATTTACAAGACATGGTTGGCTTCTAGTAAAACACCGTGCCTACCCAATTCTCCAGAAATATTCTTTAAGGAATATATAATCTCTGTCAGGAGTAGTATACGTAGACTTACGTATTGCGATCCAGTATCAGATGTCACATACAAGGCCTGTGGCTGGAATAGTGTATGCCCCGTACGAAGCATTTATCGGATCACAAACAACTAGTCTCTTTAATCGGATAATCATAACCTTGTCAAATTATCCCGATAGTTGCAACATAATAGAGAACCAGTTCTGTATCCCTGCGTGATCATCATCTCCATATGACTGAAGTGATACTTCCGTCTTGACTTCACACCCAATACACTACAATTCTCAATAAACCCAAAAGAGGCGTACACAGAACCTGTTAAAGTCCCGGACGACCAAAACCAAAGTATACTGATTGTCGCAAGTATTTGCGATGCAAGTCTCAGGTTAAGACCAAATACACCTACCCTGATTCGGATTCCCATAGACACAGTCATACTACCAATGGGATTCCGATGGGTTTATCCATAGCGAAGCTTTTTTCGTACCATCGGTAAAGACAACCTCATATTACACTTGCATGAGTATCTAATACCCAAATATATGAGAACTATGTCGTTACGCTTCAATAACACGCACAAGTGTAATATTATCCTATTCCGCATTATCGATGGTACGGAAACAGCTTCGCTCTGGATAGATCCCTCGGAATCCCATTGGTAGTATGACTATGTGTCTATGGGAGTCCGAATCAGGGTAGGTGTATTTGGTCTTAACCTGAGACTTGCATCGCTAATACTTGTGACAATCAGTATACTTTGGTTTTGATCATCTGGGACTTTAACAGGTTATGTGTACGCCTCTTCTGGGTATACTGAGAATCGTAGTGTATTGGATGTGATGTCAAGATGGAAATATCACTTTAGTCATATGGAGATTATGATCACGTAGGATACGTAACTAGTACTCTTGTATGCTGCAGCTATCGGGATAATATGACAAGGTCATGATTATCCTATTATAGAGACTAGTTACCAGAGATCCGATATATGCTTCGTACGGGGTAGACACAATGCCAACCTCAGGCCTAGCATGTGACATTCTGATACTGAATCGTAATACACAATACTACGTATACTACGTCTGACAGAGATTATATATTCCTTAAAGAATATTTCTGGAGAATTGGGTAGGCACGGTGTTTTACTAGAAGCCAACCTTGTCTTGTAAATCAGTAAGAATGTGGTATGAGGTACGCACGTGTTTGTTGGAGTTTTATGGCCCCAATGATCGAATAAAAAGCAAGAAAACACATGTGAATACATACGATGAAGTTGCGGAATACTTACATCGAGCGGTTGAGCGACCCGGTAGGCAAGAAAAATTGAATTTCTGCCTTCCTCCATGCTCGGCAGTGAGCTGTGACAGTCCCATTGGATTCGGCCATGGTAGGCCTGGGGCTGACATTGTGTCTACCTTGTACGAAGCATATATCAGATCTCTAGTAACTAGTCTATATAATCGGATAATCATGGCCTTGTCATATTATCCCGATAGCTGCAGCATACAAGAGTACCAGTTCCGTATCCTGCGTGATCATCATCTCCATATGAATGAAGTGATACTTTCATCTTGACATCACTTCCAATACACTATGATTCTCAGTATACCCAGAAGAGGCGTACACAGAACCTGTTAAAGTCCCGGACGACCAAAACCAAAGTATACTGATTGTCGCAAGTATTAGCGATGCAAGTCTCAGGTTAAGACCAAATACACCTACCCTGATTCGGATTCCCATAGACACATTCATACTACCAATGAGATTCCGATGGGTTTATCCATAGCGAAGCTTTTTCCGTACCATCGGTAAACACAACCTCATATCACACTCATGTTGGACAATTATGACCAATAATATCACTATTTGTACAGAACATGGCGTTATTGTACAAATTATCTATGTGACAAAGGAAATTGCTCTTTTATCATTTGTAATTGGATTGCCGATATACATAAATAATAAAAGTCAATATGATTAGTACCAGATTAATAAGATATGAGACAATATTAATCCACTAAGGTTTAATCATTAAATATCCTAGTCGTAGTATTATCGAGACTGGACATCGATAATGCGGAATATGATAATATTACACTTGTGCGTGTTATTGAAGCGTAACGACATAGTTCTCATATATTTGGGTATTAGATACTCATGCAAGTGTAATAGGAGGTCGTGTTTTACCGATGGTACGGAAACAGCTTCGCTCTAGATAGATCCCTCGGAATCCCATTGGTAGTATGACTATGTGTCTATGGGAGTCCGAATCAGGGTATGTGTATTTGGTCTTAACCTGAGACTTGCATTGCTAATACTTGCGACAATCAGTATACTTTGGTTTTGATCGTCTGGGACTTTAACAGGTTATGTGTACGCCTCTTCTGGGTATACTGAGAATCGTAGTGTATTGGATGTGATGTAAAGATGGAAATATCACTTTAGTCATATGGAGATTATGATCACGTAGGATACGGAACTAGTACTCTTGTATGCTGCAGCTATCGGGATAATATGACAAGGTCATGATTATCCTATTATAGAGACTAGTTACCAGAGATCCGATATATGATTCGTACGGGGTAGACACAATGCCAACCTCAGGCCTAGCATGTGACATTCTGATACTGAATCGTAATACGCAATACTACGTATACTACGCCTGATAAATATTACATATTCCTTTAAAGAATATTTCTGGAGAATTGGGTAGACACGGTGCTTTGCTAGAAGCCAACCGTGTCTTGTAAATCGGTAAGAACGTGGTACCGGGTACGCACGTATTCGGATAGTCCGATGATCGTATTTACTGCCAACATATCCAGGGATCTCTTGGGTCGCTTCCCAAAGATTCACCGATGATGTTTGACTCGAACATAATTAATCTGGGATTAATTATGAGAGAGAGATAAAATTAATCTGGGAATAATTACATCAATAATTAATCTGGGAATTAATTATCAAAAAGAAAGAATTAATCTGAGATTAATTGCGTCGAGAATTTTTCTGGGATTAAATTCGTCGAGAAGAGAAACGCGATTAATTTGGAATTAATCGGTAAAATAAATTTAATTGTGAAATTAGATTTTACTATTTAATTTATTTAATTGGGCTTAAATAATATATTAGATATATTAAATGAAATTGGATTTCAAAGTGGAATTAAAATTCGATTTTAATTCTTGCGAACGAATTAATTTAGAATTAATTCGCAAGCGAATTTCGTAATAACTTTGCTAGGCATTATTATTTAATTAAATTGGATTTAATTAAGTCGCAATGAAAAATTCGTTAATTCGAAATTAAACGAAATCGGGGCCCGAGCGAAGTTGCGTGTTGAGTTAGCCGACTTAAATTTGGAATTTAAGAGTGGTGGGACCCACTTCACTTACATCAAATTTGGACATTTGATGGAAGTGGTTAGGCTTAAATCATGGGCTTGATTTGTTGGAAGAATGGCTTGGCTTTACATCTTTAACACTCAAGCCAATTACAACACACCAACTTACTATATATTAATTTGTTGACTTTGGAAGTGCACACAAGTTACTATTCACATCAACCAAAGTTCTCTCTCATTTCTTCTCTTCAATGGCCGAAACTTGGAGCTTTCTCTCTATGGAATTTTACTTCAAAAATTCAAGCTTGCTAGCACATTTAGAGTCAAAAGAATGTGATAGGGAGACTCACTCCAGAGTTTGGAACTCGATCTCAAGCTCCGAAGCTTCCAACACATCCAACAAAGTTGGAATTTTTTGAAATCTCCTCAACCAATCAATGTGAGTATTCTGCAACTCTCTTGGTAATTCACACACAAATCATCTCACTTGATCTTGGCATGTTCTAGGAACACTTACAATTGGTATCAGAGCCTCCTAAGTTTAATTTGGGAATTTTGTGTTTGGAGCTTGATTTTCCTAAATTGATGATTTGGTTGAGCTTATATGATGTTGAATTGGATTTGTGCATTGTTGGATTTATGAAATATTGATTAGATAAAAAATCCCCAAATCCTATGCTTGGCCGAATTTGATACCTAGGAAAGCTCATGGGAATTTATGAAATTTGACATATTGGATGTGTTGTTGGCCTGATAGAAATATTAAATTATGATTTAATTAGATTGAAATCAAATTGAATGATTTTGTATGCCTTAACCGTGAGCCCTGATGCATGTTATAAGATTGATTTTGCCACAATTTTGTGTTGGACATGAATTTGGGAATTAGGCATGATGAATTGAATTAATTAGTGTTTTGGAAGCATTAGATTAATTAATTAATTATGGTAATTACACTTGAATTAAATTAATTTGTAATTTGGAATAATGAACTAATTTAATTTATTGTATTTGGGCTTAATGGGCTTGGTTGGGCCAAGTTTGGTTTAGGATAATTGGTTGGATCCAATTGGGCCTAAAACCATTTCCATAAAGTCCAAATATGATAATTGGGCCTAATGGGCCTAATTTGATTTTTTTTGGGCAAATGGTGATTCCTAATTGGGCCTTGGCATCTTGGGTTTGACCCATAATTGCCTAAGCCCATGCCTAAAGAATTAATTGAAAGTCCATTGGACTTTAATTGAATAATATCGGATACTAATTGGGCCTTTGAGACCCATAAAGATTGGATTTGGAATCCAAGTCTAAAAGGCACAATTGAAAGTGTAGTTATTTAATTTAGAATTAAATATGAATTAATATTGAATATAATTTAAATTGGATTTAAAATTGTAGTTCGATATAATTCAAGAATACTTACTTTGAGTATTTATTCTTAAACGAGTTCGACTCGCGCAAATCAAATCGTTGTTTGAACATTGGATGGTCATTAATTTAAGATTAATTAATTGGATTATATTGATTGATAACATGCTTTGTGTGAATACTTGGATGTATGTATGAATAATGTATATCAGATGGATATTAGAAGGGTGAGGGCAATTTTGGAAATTGTTGTAATAAATTTAGAATTTATTAAATTGGACCTGCCTGTCCAGCCTATTACCTATTTTCTCATTGTGTTTCTCTTCTCACCCATTCCCCTCAATGTAAATGAGGTTTCTTTAGAAGTATTATGTAATTGGGTAGAATTATGAATAGTGCTAGCGGGAGAAAAGAAAAAGAGAGATTTGTTCTTGTAACAAGTTTGTTGTATATCCATCCGCATATCATTACTAATTTTATCACGCCTTATTATGCTTTTAGAATGCATGCTTAAGGGTGTATGATGAGACCTAATTAAAGATAATAAATTGGTTGCCAAATCGCGACAAAAACCCTCATTTTATATTAAACGTTTTTCCTTCCATTGAGTGATTCTCTCTCAAGATCCAAGATTGGAATTGGTTTGTTGGCCAAAGTCAAGACATTTGTCCATCGCAGATGTGTTTGGATCATGAAGGCTTTGTTCCATATTGTACGCCTTGGGCAAGTTTTGATTTGTTGGCCAAAGTCAAAGTCACTTATTGTTTATCGGCCTCGATTACGAAGCTTTCCCACTGTCAATGGGTCACGCTTAACTGGTTTCATTAAGCTTGTTGAGCCAAAGCAGAGGCTTAGTTGATTCAGAGGAAAAAGGTTAGGCAATATATTGGATATATTGGCATATATTGGATATATGTTTTGGACTTGGAGGTCTACCTATTGGATCTAGGAATTGGATGGGATCCAATTAATCTTAGAGATTTACCTAGTTAAGTTTCATACAATTTGTTGGCCAAAGTCATGGTTGTGTGTTATTTAACGAGATCCTAGCCCAGTAGGAAACTAGGTTTCCCGAGTACTCCACAGAGGGTTAGAGGCTCGCCGAAAAATAGTGGGAGACAAGTATTAAATTTGTAATTTCATTTAGATGCTTGCCAATACGCGCTCAATTTCATTTTTCATCATCAATTATTTAAATATAAATATATTAGTTGGAATAATATTCAATTGTTGTTTTAATTGAACAGTTGGACTGTATTCAAACTACTTCATTTATAGTTGGTTATATAATTAGACTATAGTAATCAATATATTTGAATATAACCGATCATTTATAGTTGGTTATATAGTTAGACTATAGTAATCATTATATATGATTGTACCTGAAATCGTTGATTGGATAGTTGGACTATTGGAATCAAGATAACTGAAAGATTAACGTTTATAACATAATCCTAGGTGAAAATGTCTTTAAAAGGCTCTAATTTTCAGATGGGGAATAGAACCTCAGGATAGTCCTGGGAACTGAGAAGTTATTCTATTTGATAGAGAAACCTCTCGGGCCTGAGCCCGGAGTTGATCAAATAGTAGAGCATGAGCTTTGGAAGACTCATTGTGATGATAACTTTAGTGCTCAATCCGTTATGCTTGCCTCAATGACACTTTAATTTCGTCGTCAGAACTAAGGATTAGATCCTTATACCATGATGTTGAAATTAAAGGATCTTCATAGATTTAACCTTAGATCTTAGAAGTACTAATTGCAATAGAAAACCCTTGGAGAGTTAATGGCTATGCTCAAGGAGACACAACCAGAGCTTGCAAAAGGGCAAGAAGTGCAAGACGCATCTTACTCCTACATCCCATAAGGTCTAGGCTTCTAGGGATGTGAAAAGGGGCAAAGGAAAAATCGTCACAGTATTCTGGGAAGACAAAAGACATATCCCAAGATGTCTGCCTAAACTGTGGCAAACGGGGTCACTGGAAAAGTGATTGCCATATGGACAAGGCAGACATGAAGGAAGTGAAGGTGGGGCAAGGCTTCAGCTTCAAGTATGTTTGTTATAAACATGTCCACTGCTGGTTTTAAAATTGGATTTTAGATACTGGATGTGGTACATAAATATATGTACTGATGTGCGGGATCTGGTGATTAGTAGAAGACGGGATCTGGTGTCCTAAATTTTGGAACTGCCCTTGGGGCATGGACTTAAATTAGGACACTATTATAATGTATCTAGTTTGACTAGGAATATTATCTCTTTATCTAGTTTACCCGTTACGGGTATACCTTTAAATTCTAGAACACTAAGTGTTTTGTTTATAAAGATGATATTGAGATAAACACATTAGATCTGAATAACAATATTTATATTTAGAATATAAATGAATCTCAAACATATAATATGACAAACAAATGCTCAAATATGTAAATCTGTTGAGACTTAAAAGTGGCATTGTTGTCTGGGACACACATTAACAAGACTCGTATATCCACACTTTTGAAGAGTGGATACTAGGACAGATTTCATTCTAATTCAAATGATGTCTACGAATCTAGTTTATTAGGCAAAGTGCCTAAAACACCTTTTACTTGGTAAAAGTGTAATTGCCACCGATCTGTCAGCCCTCATTCATAGTGACGTAAGTGGGCCCATGTCTAGCTAGGCTAAAAGTGGATATGAATACTTCATAACCTTTACAGACGTGGCATCGCGTTACAGTTATGTGTATCTTATGAAACACAAGTCAGAAACTTTTGAGTAATTCAAAGAGTTTCGACACGAAGTAAGAAAACAGACCGGTAAAAGTATTAAAAAAAATATTACGGTCGGACCATAGTGTAAAATACTTAAACATATGAGTTTCAAGATTACTTGAAAGAGTATAGTATTCTTTCACAGTGGACTCATTCCGGGACACCTCAATTTGACGGTGTGTCCGAATAGAGAAACCGAACTTTTTTGGACATGGTAAGGTTAATGATGAGTCGCTCTGAGCTACCAATTTCCTTCTGAGGATACACATTAAACAGTGCAATACTTATTTTGAATAAGGTTCCATGAAAAATCTGTTAGACAAACTTCATATTAGATATAAACAGGAAAGAAATCGGGTTTCTCATTCCTGAAGATTTGGGTATGGTAGGCATATAATTGATTGTTTGGATGATACCAAACTAGAACCCAAATCAGATAAGTGCCTATTTGTAGGTTGTCATAGGGAAACCAAAGTATAGTACTTATACAGCTCACAAGAGAAAAATGTAATCGTTGCTCTCCATGCGGCTTTCCTAAGAGGAATTCCTATATGCAGTGTTAAGTGGGAGGAAAGTGAAACTCGATGAAAATCAGAGTAATACTGTTCACGACACCGAATCTTCACGGAACACCTACAGTTCATCAGGGATGAAACTGTACCAATAATATTCGAATACACAAGAATCGCGTAGGTCGGAGAGAGTCAGAAAACACCTGTGAGGTATGGGTTTCTGATCTCACCTCATGTAGATGTCAATCTTATTGAGGAAAACGAACCGGCTACGTATGAGGAAATGATACAAGGTATCGACTCCTTTTATGGCAATGTGCCATGATATTTGAAATGGATTCCATGTATACCAACCAAGTTTGGACACTGGTTGATGTACCAGAAGACATTGTGCCTATTGGTACTATATGAGTCTTCAAGGAAGACATACATCGATGACAACATACAAATGTATATAGCTAGGCTTGTACAGAAAGGGTATCGTCAATGACATAGTGTCGACTAAGACAAAACTTTTCACTTGTTTCCATAATTAAATCCATTTGGATAATGCTTACTAATGCTGCATATTTCATTTATGAAATAAGGCATATGGACGTCAAAATCACTTTCCTTAAATGGAAACCTTTTGGAGGATGTTTGCAACATCCTGACGGTTTTGTCGTACCAAAACAAGCAAACTAGGTTTTCAAGTTAAATCGATCCATTTATGGATTGAAGCAAGCATTACGTTCTTGGAACTAAAGTTTTGATAAGATCATAATGGTATATGGTTTCATTCAAAATGGTAAAGATTTTTGTGTATATAAGAAGGTTAGTGGGAGCGCACTGAAAATGATTGTCCTATATATTGATGATGTATTGCTTATTAGCAATAACATTCCCATAATATAATCGGTGAAAGCTTGGCTTTCATTAAAATTCTCCATAGAATACCTGGGAGAAGCAGGCTTTATTCTAGGAATAAAGATCTACTGGGATAGATCTAGAAAGCTGCTAAACCTCTCAGAGTTCGTACGTTTTTGAAATGTATGTGACCTGATGTCTCAAATGCTTTGAGCATATGCATATGCTATAAGGTCAATCCAGGTGATGGTCACTGGATTAATGTAAAGAACATCAATGAGTATCTTGGACGAACTAAGGATGCTTTCTGGAAATATGGGGAAAGAAGAACTTGAGGTGACTAGGTTAACCGCTGTAAGTTTCCAAACCGATAAAGACGACTTTAAGTCGCAATAAGGGTACATATTTAGTTTGAATAAACAGAACAGTGAGCTGGAAATCCTCCAAGCAAGATATTGTTGCTGAATAAATAACAAAAGTGGAACATTGCTGCAGCTGAGGCAGCAATAGAAGCATTTTGGATCTATATTATCCTAATAGGATTAAGAGTAGTTCTGTTAGCAGTTGAGTTAGGCTACAACACAGGCTAAGGAACCACGGTCTCATCAATGATCCAAGTATGTACTTCAACCATTTCATCTGATTTGTAAGATCATACATCATGGCGATGTGATGATCGAATAAATCGCATCAGATGATAACCTTGCATATCCGCTGACGAAAGCTGTTTCTCAGGAGAAGTTTGAGTGACTCGTACATAGTTCATGTGTAGGACACTTGAGTGATTGGCTATAGGCCAAGTGGGAGATTGTTGGACAATTATGACTCATAGCATCACTTTTTGTACATAACATGGCGTTGTTGTACAAATTAACTATGTGACAAAGGAAATTGCTCTTTTATCATTTGTAATTGGATTATCGATATACATAAATGATAAAAGTCCATATGATTAGTACCAGATTAATAAGATATGAGACAATATTAATCCACTAAGGTTTAATCATTAAATATCCATAGTCATAGTATTATCGAGACTGGACATCGATAATGTGGAATAGGCTTGTATTACACTTGTGCGTGTTATGGAATCGTAACGGCATAGTTCTCATATATTTGGGTATTAGATACTCATGCAAGTGTAATAGGAGGTACTATTTACCGATGGTACGGAAACAACTTCGCTCTGGATAGACCCCTCAAAATCCCATTGGTAGTATGACTATGTGTCCATGGGAGTCCGAATCAGGATAGGTGTATTTGGTCTTAACCTGAGACTTGCATCGCTAATACTTGCGACAATCAGTATACTTTGGTTTTGGTCGTCCGGGACTTTAACAGGTTCTGTGTACGCCTCTTCTGGGTATACTGAGAATCATAGTGTATTGGAAGTGATGTCAAGATGGAAGTATCACTTCAGTCATATGGAGATGATGATCACGCAGGATACGGAACTGGTACTCTTATATGCTGCAGCTATCGGGATAATATGACAAGGTCATGATTATCCGATTATATAGACTAGTTACTAGAGATCCGATATATGCTTCATACAAGGTAGACACAATGTCAGCCCCAGGCCTAGCATATGACATTCTGATACTGGATCGTAATACGCAATACTACATATACTACGCTTGATAAAGATTACATATTCATTTAAAGAATATTTCTGGAGAATTGGGTAGACACGGTGCTTTGCTAGAAGCCAACCATGTCTTGTAAATCGGTAAGAACGTGGTACCGGGTACACACGTATTCGGATAGTCCGATGATCGTATATACTGCCAACATATCCATTGATCTCTTGGGTCGCCTCCCAAAGATTCACCGATGATGTTTTACTCAAACAGAATTAATCTGGGATTAATTATGAGAGAGAGAGAAAATTAATCTGGGATTAATTAAAACAATAATTAATCAGGGAATTAATTATAAAAAAAGAATTAATATGGGATGAATTGCGTCGAGAATTTATCTGGGATTAAATTCGTCGAGAAGAGAGAACGCGATTAATTTGCAATTAATCGGTAAAATAAATTTAATTGTGAAATTAGATTTTACTATTTAATTTATTTAATTAGGCTTAAATAATATATTAGATATATTAAATGAAATTGGATTTCAAAGCGGAATGAAAATTCGATTTTAATTCGTGCGAACAATTAATTTAGAATTAATTCGCAAGCGACTTTTGTAATAATTTTGCTATGCATTATTATTTAATTAAATTGGATTTAATTAAGTCACAAATTTGGACATTTGATGGAAGTGGTTAGGCTTAAATCATGGGCTTGATTTGTTGGAAGAATGGCTTGGCTTTACTTCTTTAACACTCAAGCCAATTACAACACACCAACTTACTATATATTAATTTGTTGACTTGGGAAGTGCACACAAGTTACTATTCACATGAACCAAAGTTCTCTC
The DNA here is from genome assembly GCA_019454045.1 of Zanthoxylum bungeanum. NCBI lineage: Eukaryota > Viridiplantae > Streptophyta > Magnoliopsida > Sapindales > Rutaceae > Zanthoxylum > Zanthoxylum bungeanum. The sequence goes on from SKCR01030633.1 coordinate 98,768, forward strand.
TCATTTCTTCTCTTCAATGGCCGAAACTTGGAGCTTTCTCTCTATGGAATTTTACTTCAAAAATCCAAGCTTGCTAGCATATCTAGAGTCAAAAGAATGTGATAGGGATACTCACTCGAGAGTTTGGAACTCGATCTCAAGCTCCGAAGCTTCCAACACATCCAACAAAGATGGAATTTTTTTGAAATCTCCTCAACCAATCAATGTGAGTATTCTGCAACTCTCTTGGTAATTCACACACGAATCACTCTTAGTTGATCTTGGCATGTTCTAGGAACACTTACAATTGGTATCAGAGCCTCCTAAGTTTAATTTGGGAATTTTGTGTTTGGAGCTTGATTTTCCTAAATTGATGATTTGGTTGAGCTTATATGATGTTGAATTGGATTTTTGCATTGTTGGATTTGTGAAATATTGATTAGATAAAAAAAATCCCCAAATCCTATGCTTGGCCGAATTTGATACCTAGGAAAGCTCATGGGAATTTATGAAATTTGACATATTGGATGTGTTGTTGGCATGATAGAAATATTAAATGTTGATTTAATTAGATTGAAATCAAATTGAATGATTTTGTATGCCTTAGCCGTGAGCCCTGATGCATGTTATAAGATTGATTTTGCCACAATTTTGTGTTGGAAATGAATTTGGGAATTAGGCATGATTAATTGAATTAATTAGTGTTTTGGAAGCATTAGATTAATTAATTAATTATGGTAATTACACTTGAATTAAATTAATTTGTAATTTGGAATAATGAATTAATTTAATTTATTGTATTTGGGCTTAATGGGCTTGGCTGGGCCAAGTTTGGTTTAGGATAATTGGTTGGATCCAATTGGGCCTAAAACCATTTCCATAAAGTCAAAATATGATAATTGGGCCTAATGGGCCTAAATTGAATTTTTTTTGGGCAAATGGTGATTCCTAATTGGGCCTTGGCATCTTGGGTTTGACCCATAATTGCCTAAGCCCATGCCTAAAGAATGAATTGAAAGTCCATTGGACTTTAATTGAATAGTATCGGATACTAATTGGGCCTTTGAGACCCATAAAGATTGGATTTGGAATCCAAGTCTAAAAGGCACAATTGAAAGTGTAGTTATTTAATTTAGAATTAAATATGAATTAGTATTTAATATAATTTAAATTTGATTTAAAATTGTAGTTCGATATAATTCAAGAATACTTACTTTTGTAATAATTTTGCTAGGCATTATTATTTAATTAAATTGGATTTAATTAAATCACAAATTTGGACATTTGATGGAAGTGGTTAGGCTTAAATCATGGGCTTGATTTGTTGGAAGAATGGCTTGGCTTTACATCTTTAACACTCAAGCCAATTACAACACACCAACTTACTATATATGAATTTGTTTACTTTGGAAGTGCACACATGTTACTAATCACAGCAACCAAAGTTCTCTCTCATTTCTTATCTTCAATGGCCGAAACTTTGAGCTTTCTCTCCATGGAATTTTGCTTCAAAAATTCAAGCTTGCTAGCACATTTAGAGTCAAAATAAGGTGATATGGAGACTCACCCGAGAGTTTGGAACTCGATCTCAAGCTCCGAAGCTTCCAACACATCCAACAAAGATGTAAAATTTTTGAAATCTCCTCAACCAATCAATGTGAGTATTCTGCAACTCTCTTGGTAATTCACACACGAATCACTCTTAGTTGATCTTAGCATGTTCTAGGAACACTTACAACTCACATAAGTATCCAATACTTAAATATGTGAGAACTATGCTGTTACGCTTCCATAACACGCACAAGTGCAATACTAGTCTATCTTTCATTATCGATGTCCAGTCTCGATAATACTACGACTAGGGATATTTAATGATTAAACCTTTGTGGATTGATATTGTCTCATATCTTATTAATCCGGAACTAATCATAAGGACTTTTATCATTTATATATATATATTCAAGTAATCTAATTACAAAATGATAAAATAGCGATTTCCTTTGTCACATAGTTAATTTGTACAAAAACCACAATATCTTTTACAAATAGTGACGCTATGGGTCATAATTGTCCAAAAATCTCCCACTTGGCCTATAGCAAGTCACTCAAGTATCTAACACCTGAACTATGTGCATGTCGCTCAAACTTTTGCTGAAGAATAACTTTCATCAACAGATTTGCAATGTTGTCCTCTGATACGACCTTCTCGATCTTCACATCGTCACGATGTATGATCTCACGAATTAGATGGAAACGTCGAAGAACATGCTTGGATCGTTGATGAGACTGTGGTTCCTTAGCCTGCGTTATAGCCCTGTTATTGTCACAATACAATAGAACGAGCTCAGCTGCTAACGGAACTACTCCTAATCCAATAGGAATTTACGGATCCAAACTGCCTCTTTTGGTGCTTCAGCTGTAGCAATATATTCCGCTTCTGTTGTTGAATCGGCAACAGTCTCTTGCTTGGAAGATTTCCAGCTTACTACTCCATTGTTCAAACAAAATATATACCCAGATTATGACGTACAGTCGTCTTTATCGGTTTGGAAACTTGCATGTTGACATCTTTGTACGTTTGTATGTTTCCATCCATGTCGGTCTTCTTCTTGAAGACCCATTTGCAACCAATAGGCTTTACGCCTTCTGGTGCATCAACCAGTGTCCAAACTTGGTTGGAGTACATGGAATCCATTTCGGACTTCATGGCTTCTTGCCATAAAGTGGAGTCGATATCTTGTATCGCTTCCTCATACGTAGCCGGCTCATGATCCTCAATAAGATTAATATCCACATGAGGTGAGATCAGAAACCCATACCTCTCAGGTTGTTTTCTGACTCTCTCCGACCTACGCGGTTCTTGTGTATTCGAAGATTGTGGTACAGTCTCATCCCTGATGAACATGTTTCGTTTGTGAATCGGTGCCAAGAACAGTATCACTCCGATTTTCATTGAGTTCTACTTTCCTCCCACTAACCACTGTATTTAGGAATTCCCTCTCAAGGAAAACCGCATGTAGAGCAACATATACTTTGTTCTCTTATTGGTTGTATATATAATTCCTTTGGTTTCCATAGAATAACCTACAAATAGGCACTTATCCGATTTGGGTTCTAGTTTGGTAACATCCAAACATTTAACGTATGCATAGCAACCCCAAATCTTCAGGAATGAGAAACCTGATTTCTTTTATGTCCATATCTCATACGAAGTCTGTTGAACATACTTTGAAGGGACCTTATTCAAAATAAGTATTGCACTGTTCAATGCATATCCCCAGAAGGAAATAGGTAGTTCAGTACGACTCATCATAGACCTTACCATGTCCAACAAAGTTCGGTTTCTCCGTTCGGACACACCGTTTAATTGAGGTGTTCCGTGAGGAGTCCACTGTGAAAAAATACCATACTCTTTCAAGTAATCGAGAAACTTATTGCTCAAGTATTCTCCACCACGGTCCGACCGTAATGTTTTAATACTTTTGCAGGTCTATTTTTCTACTTCGTGTCGAAAATCTTTGAATTTCTCAATGGTTTCATACTTGTGTCTCATAAGATACACATAACCATAACGCGATGCATCATCCGTAAAGGTTACGAAGTATTCATATCCACCTCTAGCTTGGCTAGACATGGGCCCACAAACGTCACTATGAACAAGGGCTAACAGTTCGGTGGCACGTGTACCTTTACCGCTAAAAGGTGTTTTAAGTATTTTGCCTAATAAACAAGATTCACAGACGTCATATGAATTTGGTTCAAATCCGTCCAAGTACCCACTCTTCGAAAGTGTGGATATGCGAGTCTTGTTAATGTGTCCCAGATGATAATGCCACATATAAGTTTCATCTTTGTTACTTAGTTTAAGCCTTTTGTTTGTTACATTATATGTTTGAGATTGATTTATATTCAAAATATAAAGGCCATTATTCACATCAGCACTGCATATTTCAATATCATTTTTATACACAAAACACCCAGTATTTCTAAATACAAAAGTATACCCACATTGGGCTAATAAATATACATAAATAATATTCCTAGTAAAACTAGGTACATAATAACAGTCTGATAGATTTAGTACATGCCCTAAGGGCAGTTCCAAAATATAAGTCCATACAGCCAAAACAGCGACTCTGGTCCCGTTTCCAACTCGTAGATCAATCTCCCCTGAGGCGAGTCTCCTGCTAATTTGCAGATCCTGCAAATTAGTACATATATGAGTACCACAACCACAACCACAACCAAAATCAAAAATCCAATTTTTAAAACTAGAATTAGACATGTTTATTTCTATAACAAACATACCTGAAGTCGGTGCCTTGCCAACTTTCTGTTCCTTCATCTGTGCTTTGTACTCACTGCAGTCACACTTCCAGAGACCCCACTTGCCACACTGCAAGCAGACATATTGGGATTTGTCCTTTGTCTTCCCAGAAGAATTTGACGATTTGGCCTTGCCCTTATTCTTCTTCTTCTTTACACCTCCAGTAGCCTTTGGCCAAGCCTTGGCAGACTGAGATGTTAAAGCAAAGTGCGCCTCATATTTTTTGCCCTTTAGAAGCTCTTTTTCTGCAGCATAGACACAACTCTCCAAGAGTATGGTCTTGGTTCATCATATTGTAGTTCATGATGAACCCGCTCCAGCTGTCAGGAAGAGATTGTAAGATCAAATCTATAGAAGTGTCAGCCTCAAAGGTTATACCTGGCTGACCTAGCTGTTCGATGTCAGCAATCATCTGCGACACATGGTGCTCAACAAATGTACCCTCTGACATTCGAGAGCGAAAGAGCTTCTTCTGTAACTCATACCTCTGCGATCTAAGATTAGATCGATTAAGGTCATGTAATTTCGCCATCATATTATAGGGATCCAATCCCTTGTTCTGACGACGAAATTATGGAGTCATCGCATCAAGCATGACGGATAGCAGTTGAGTTGTCATCACTATGAGTCTTCCAAAGCTAAAGCTCAATTGGCTGGTCAAATCCGGGCTTAGGTCCAAGAGGTCACTCTATTGTATAGAGCAACGTCTCGGCCCCTAGGACAATCCTAAGGTTCATTTCCCAGTCAGGAAAGTTTGCACCATTAAAGACATTTTCGCCCATGACGATGTCCCTAACACTGTTATTTCATGTCATCTTAATTGTAATAGTCTAACTATTCAATTAACGATTTTTGGGTACAGTCCAACTGTTACAAGAAAAATAATAAAATATTAGTCCAACTAATAAATATATAAAATTGACGAAATAATTTTGATAGCGCGTATTTGGCAAGTATTTGAACGAAATTGCAAATTCAATACTAGCCTCCCACTATTTTTCGGCGAGCCTCTAACCCTTGTTGAGTACTCGGGAAACCTAGGTTCCTAGTGGGCTAGGATCCCGTTAAATAACACACAACCTTGACTTTGGCCAACAAGTTGTATGATATTTAACTAGGTAGATCTCTAAGATCAATCGGATCTCATCCAATTCCTAGATCCGGTAGGTGGACCTAGAAGTCTGAAACATATATACAATATATATGCCAATATATCCAATATAATTTCCTAACATTTTCCTCTGAATCAACTAAGCCTTGGTTTTGGCTCAACAAGCTTAATGATTCTAGTTAAGCGGGACCCATTGACTTTGGAAAACTTCGTAATCCATGTCGATGAACAAGAAATGACCTTGACTTTGGCCAACAAATCACAACTTGCCCAAGACATGCAATATGGAACAAAGCTTTCATGGTTCAAACACATCCGCGATGCACATTGATCTTGACTTTGGCCAACAAACCAATGCCAATCTTGGATCTTGAGAAAGAACCACTCAATGGAAGGAAATCACTTAATATTTGTTTGAGGGTTTTTTGCGTAAATTGGCAACCAATTTATTATCTTTGATTAGGTCTCATCATACACCCTTAAGCATGCATTCTAAAAGCATAATAAGGCGCGATAAATAAACTAATAATGATATACGGATGAATATCTCACAAATTGTTCCTAGAACAAATCACTCCATTTCCTCTCCCTGGCTAGCTCTATTCTAACTTCTACCCAATTACATAATACAATAAAGAAACCTCATTAACATTGAGGAGAATTGGTGAGAAGAGAATTACACAGAGTCAATAGATAAAGGCCGGACACGCAGGTCCAATTTAATAAATTCTAAATTTATTACAATAATTTCCAAAATTGCCCTCACAATAAAGAAACCTCATTATTCATACAATACATCCATGTATTCACACAAAGCATGTTATTCAATCAATCTAATCTAATTAATTAATCTTTGAATTAAGTGATCATCCAATGTTCAAACAACGATTTGATTTGCGCGAGTCCAACTCGTTTAAGAATAAGTACTCAAAGTACGAATTCTTGAATTATATCGAACTACAAATTTTTTTAAATCCAATTTAATTTGTATTCAATACTAATTCATATTTAATTCCAAATTAATAATTTACACTTTATTAATGTGCCTTTACGACTTAGATTCTAAATCTAATCTTAATGGGTCTTAAAGGCCCAATTAATATCCAATGTCAATTTAATTAAAGTCCAATAGGGTTTTAATTAATTCATAAGGCATGGGCTTTGGCCAATATGGGTCAAACCCAAATGCCAAGGCCCAATAAAGGAATCACCCTATTTGTCATAAAATTAATTATGGCCCATTAGGCCCAATTAAATTTTAAAAGGCCCATTTATTATATTTGGACTTAACGGAATGGTTTTAGGCCCAATTTGGATCCAATCCAATTGTCCTAAACCAACTTGGCCCAACCAAGCCCATTAGGCCCAAATATAACAATTTTAGCCCAATTCCAAATTTAAGCCTAATTAATTAAATTCCAATATTCCAATATAATAATTTATTTAATTAAAGTGTATAGCCATAATTAATTAGTTAAATTAACATTTCCAAAACACCAATTTAATTAATTAATCATGCTTTATATTTTCAACACAATTGAAGCAAAATCAACTCATAAACATGCTCTCTAACTCACGACAATTCATGCATTTTAACATCAATTTTGATTTCAATCTAATTAAATCACAAATCAATATATCTCATGCATTTTAAACACATCCAATGGTCTAAAAAATCAAAATCACCATGAGCTACAAAGAGTTCAACTTTCGGCCAAGCTAGGGTAATTAGGAAAAAAATTTATAATCAATTGTTCGCCAAATTAATCATGCATAACTCTAAGCTATCATAATCTAAGCATATCCAAACACTCAATTTGATTAAATCATACTCCAAGCAAAAAGACCCAAATTCAAGATTATGAACCCTCATCAATTTCATGCTTAATTTGGCCCATGATACCATTGTTGGGTTCTCTAAGAACATGCCTAGGATCATTTTGTTGGACAGTTATGACCCATAGCATCACTATTTGTACAGATCATGGTGTTATTGTACAAATTAACTATGTGACAAAGGAAATTTCTCTTTTATCATTTGTGATTAGATCACCAAGATATATAAATGATGAAAGGTCCCTATGATTTGTTCCGGATTGAGATGATATGAGACAGTATCAATCCACGAAGATTTAATCATTAAATATCCCTAGTCAGAGTATTATCGAGATAGGACATCGATAATGCGAAAAAGACTAGTATTACACTTGTGCGCGTTATGAGGGCATAAGTTCATAGTTCTCATATATTTGGGTATAGGATACTCATGCAAGTGTAATAGGAGGTTATGTTTACCGATGGTACGGAAACAGCTTCGCTTTGGATAGACCCCTCGGAATTCCGCTGGTAGTATGACTATGTGTCTATGGAAGTCCGAATCAGGGTAGGTGTATTTGGTTTTAACATGAGACTTGCACCGCTAATACTTGCGACAATCAATATACTTTGGTTTTGGTCGTCCAGGGCTTTAACAGGTTCTGTGTACGTCTCTTCTGTGTATATTGAGAATCGTAGTGTGTTGGGTGGGATGTCAAGACAGAAGTATCAATCCAATCATAGTGGACATGATGATCACGTAGGATACGGAACTGGTTCTCTTATATGCTGCAGCTATCGGGATATTATGACTAGGTCATGTATATTCGATTATAGAGACTAGTTACCAGAGATCCGAGATGTGCTTCGTACGAGGCAGACACAATTCCTGCCCTAGGCCTAGCATGTGACATCCGATAATGGATCGAAATATGCAATACTACGTATACTAAGCCTGATATAGATCACTTATTCCTGTAAGGATATTTTTGGAAAATTAGGTAGGCACGGTGATTTGCTAGAAGCCAACCTTGTTTTGTAAATCGGTAAAAACGTAGTACTAGGTACGTACATGTTCGGATAGTCCGACGATCGGATTTATTGCCAACATATCTGGGGATCTCATGGGTCGCTTCCCGAAGATCCGCCGATGACGTATGACTCGCACTTTATTAATCTGAGATTAATTAGAAGAGAGATAAAATTATTCTGGGATTAACTGCGGAGATATTTTATCTGGGATAAAATATTATTTAAAGAGAGAGAACGATTAATTTTGAATTAATCGATAAAATAATATATTCGATATATTATACGAAATTAGATTTCGACGCGGAATTAAAATTGGATTTTAATTCGGGTGAACGAGTTAATTTAGAATTAATTCGTTAGCGACGTAAATAGTGATTTCGCTAGGCATAATTATTTAATTACGTCGCAACGGAAAATTCGTTAATTTGGAATTAGCGAACCCGAGCCCGGGAGTGTTTGCGGGCGTACTATCATTTCGAATTCAAGTGCAGCCCACAAGTCACATCAAACATCAAATCACTAGTCAATCGATTGGTGTGATGTCTAATCACTTTGAGTGATTTGACAACTTGTCATGAGTGATGTGAATAGTGATGGAGGTGGTTGGCTTTAATGCCTTGACTTTTTGAAAGTTGTAAATGGTATATGTTTTAATTGGTTTTGGATATCAATTAACCTAACACCAAAAACACATTTTTCTTCTCTCTTTCCTCTCCCCAACCTCTCGACCTTGGGCCATCTTCTTACTTCTTTTACTGCAAAAACCGTGAGATGAATGAGAAGCTTAGGAAGTTTTACGGCAAAATTTCCGGAGTGCTAGCACGCTTTAGGAGTCTTGCGAAGGTGATAGGGAAACCCACCCGTGGGCTTGGAATACACATCACAAAGCTTGGAGCTTGGGGACATTCATGGCCGGATGGAGGAGGACAAAAATCAGTCCAAAGCCGTGAGCTTCAAAGGGCATAAAAAGGTTTTTTGTGTTCATCGCATCGCTCATCCGATCATTGTAAGTATTCCGTAACTTCTTTGAGTATTCACACATGTTGTTTCTTGCTTCAAATTGATCCTTGGGACCTTAGAGAAACCCAACAATGGTATTAGAGCCATTTTGAGCATGAAACCAATTAGGGTTAAATTTGGGTAAAATCAATTTGAGCATGATTTGATAAAATTAATTGATTGAGTATGCTTGAATGATGTTATATTGAAGTTGTATATGATCAATTTCATGAAATATTGATTGGATCAATTTTCCCCAATATACTTGGCTTGGCCGAATGGTATACATGCCCTAATGTCTTGGTATTTTTGTGATTTTTAATCATTGGATGAGTTGGAATCATGTTGGGAATGTTGATTTAGGATTTAATTGGATTGAATTCGGAATCGATTTGAAAAACCCTAAATTGCCGTGGACTTGTAAGCATGAAAATGATTGATTTTTTTATTCAAATGTGTGGGACATATGTTGATGATAATAAGCATAATTAATTGTACAAATTTGTGTTTTGTAAATGTTAATTTGGGTAATTAATTATGGCATACACTTTAGGTTAATTAAGTTATGAAATTTGGGATTTTATGATTAATTAATTGAGCTTATTTTGGAATTGGGCCTTAAAAGTTGTAATTGGGCTTAATGGGCTTGGTTGTACCAAGATTGGTTTAGGCTAAATTGGTTGGATCCAATTTGGCCCAAAACCATTTCCATAAAGTCCAATTATGACTTAATGGACCTTTAATATTTTCATTGGGCCTAATGGGCCTAAATTGGTTTCTTGGCATATAAGGGTGATTCCTTAAATGGGCTATGGTATTTGGGTTTGACCCATATTGACCAAAAGTCCATGCCTTAAGAAATTAATTAAAAGCCCATTGGACTTTAATTAAATTAACATTGGATGTTAATCGGGCTTTGAGACCCGTAACGATTAGATTTAGAATCTAAGTCGTAAAGGTTCTTAATAAAGTGTAGTATTTAATTTGGAATTTAATAAATGGATTAGTATTAAATACGAATTAAATTGGATTTAATTTTGTAGTTTAATATAATTCAAGAATTCATACTTTGAGTACTTATTCGAAAAACGAGTTTGACTCGCGCAAAATCAAATCGTTGTTTGAACATTGGATGACCATTAATATTCAGATTAATTAATTGGATTAGATTGATTGATAACATGCTTGTGTGAATACATGAATGCGATGCATGAATAATGTATATCAGATGGATATTAGATGGGTGGGGCAATTTTGGAAATTGTTGTAATAAATTTAGAATTAATTAATTGGACCTGCGTGTCCAGCCTATTACCTCCTTACTCTTTGTATTTCTCTTCTCACCTATTCCCCTCAATGTAAATGAGGTTTCTTTAGAAGTGTAGTGTAACGGGTAGAAGTAATACATGTGCTAGCGGGAGAGAGGAAAGAGAGAGATTTGTTCTAGGAATAATGTGTTAAGTATCCATCCACATATCATTATTAAATTTATTTACGCGCCTTATTTTGTGTTTAGAATGCATGTTTAAGAGTGTATGATGATGAGACCTAACAAAGATAATTAATTGGTTGCCAATTACGTGAAAAACCCTCACATCATATTAAGCGTTTTTCCTTCCATTGAGTGATTCTTACTCAAGATCCAAGACTGGCATTGGTTTGTTGGCCAAAGTCAAGGCCTTTGTCCGTCGAGGATGTGTTTGAATCACAAGAGCTTTGTTCCATATCGGTGTCTTGTCCAAGTTGTGATTTGTTGGCCAAAGTCAAGATCACTTCTTGTCCATCGACATTGATTACGAAGCTTTCCAAGGTCAATGGGTTCCGCTTAGCTGAGATCATTAAGTTTGTTGTGCAAAAGCCAAGGCTTAGTTGATTCAGAGGAAAAAGGTTAGGTAATATATTGGATATATTGGCATATATAAGATATATGTTTCGGACTTGGATGTCCCCCTACTGGATCTAGAATTGGATGGGATCCAATTGATCTTAGAGATCTACCTAGTTAATTATCATACAATTTGTTGGCCAAAGTCAAGATTGTGTGTTATTTAACGGGATCCTAGCCCACTAGGAAACAAGGTTTCCCGAGTACTCGACAGAGGGTTAGAGGCTCACCGAAAAATAGTGGGAGGCAAGTATTAAATTTTCCATATTCGTTTAGTTACTTGCCATACGCGCTCATTCAAATTTTCGTCAATATAAATTAATATATTAGTTGGACTAATATTTAATCGTTGTTTTAATAAAATAGTTGGACTGTATTCAAACTATTTCATTTATAGTTGATTATATAATTGGATTATAATAATCAATATATTTGAATTAAAAAATTAAATTATAGTTGATTTTATAATTGGATTATAGTAATCAATATAATTGAATTTAATATAATAAATTATAGTTGATTATATAGTTGGACTATAGTAATCATTATAATAAATAGTACCTAAAATCGTTGATTAAATAATTGGACTATTAGAATCAAGATAAATTGAAAGATTGACATTTAAAACATAATCCTAGGGAAAATGTATTTAAATGGTTTAATTTTCAAATTGAGAATAATTTCAGGATAGTCTTGGAAACCAAGAAGTTACTCTATTTGATAGAATAACATCTTGGGCCTAAGCCCGGAGTTGAGCAAATAATAGAGCATGATCTTTGGAAGATTCATGTAATGATAACTTTAGTGCTTAATCCATTATGCTTGCCGCATATACTCCTTAATTTCTTAATCAGAACAAAGGATTAGATCCTTATAGTATGGTATTGAAATTGAAGGATCTTCATAGATCTATTCTTAGATCTTAGAAGTATTAAATTGCAATAGAAAACTCTTGGAGAGTTAAGGCTATTCTCAAGAGACAAAGCCAAAGTTTGCAATAAGGCAAGAAGCGCAAGACGCACCTTACTTCGACATTCCAGAAGGCCAAGGCTTGGCAAAAGGCTTCTGGGGTGTGGAAAAGGGCAAAGGCAAAGTCATTATAATCTTCTGGGAAGACAAATGACATATCCCAAGATGTCTGCCTAAATTGTGGCAAACGGGGCACTGAAGCGTGACTGCCGTATGGACAAGGCAAACATGAAGGATCAGAAGACGGGGCAAGGCTCTGACTTCAAATATTGTTGGAACATAAATATGTACTGATGTGCATATTTAGTGACTTCAAACCAAAGTTTAGGAACCACCCTTCGGGTGTGTACTTAAATTAGGAAACTGTTATAATGTAACTTGTTTGACTAGAAATATTATCTCTATATCAGTGTTTAATCCGCTACGGATATACCTTTATATTCTAGAACACTAAAGTGTTTTATTATATAAAGATGATATTGAGATAAACACATTAGATGTGAGTAACAGTATTTATATTTTGAATATAAATAAATCTCAAAAGTATGACATGACAAACAAATAGCTCAAACTGAATTAATCAGATGAGACTTATCTGTGGCATTGTTTTATGGGACACAATTTAAACAAGACTCGTATATCCACAGTTTCGAAAAGTCGGTACTAGGACAAATTTGATTCCATTCAAATAAAGTCTACGAATCTAGTTTATTGGGCAAAGTGCCTAAAACACCTTTACTTGGTAAAAGTGTAAATGCCACTGATCTGTTAGCCCTCGTTCATAGTGACGTTAGTAGGCCCATATCTAGCTAGGCTAGAGGTGGATATGAATATTTTGTGACCTTTACTGATGTGGCATCGCGTTATGGTTATGTGTTTCTTTCGAATATAAATCAGAAACTTTTATAGTTTCGACACGAAGTAGACAAACAGATCGGCTAAAGTATTAAACCGTCAAGGTAAGACCGTAATGGAAAATACTTAAGCAATAAGTTTCTCAAATACTTGAAAGAGTATAATATTCTTTCAATGAGGACTCCTCCCGGAACACGTCAATTTGACTGTGTATCCGAACGAGAAACCGAATTTTGTTAGACATGATAAGGTTAATCATGAGTCGCTTTGAGCTACCATTTACCCTCAAGGGATACGCATTTAATCAGTGCAAAACTTATTTTGAATAAGGTTCCATGAAAATCTGTTTGACAGACTTCATATTAGATATCAACAGGAAAGAAAACGGGTTTTTCTCATTCCTGAGATTTGGGTATGCTTATGTTTGGATGATACCAAACTAGAACCCAAATTGGATAAGTGCCTAATTATAGGTTATCCAGGGAAACCAAAGTATAGTACTTATACAACTCACAAGAGAACAATGTAATTGTTGCTCTCCATGCGGTTTTCCTAAGAAGAATACCTATATGCAGTGGTAAGTGGGAGGAAAGTAAGACTCGATGAAAATCGCAGTAATACTGTTTCAGGCACCGATTCTGAAATAGAACATAAATAGTTCATCAAGGATGAAACTATACCATAATCTTCGAATGCACAAGAACCGCGTAAGTCGGAGAGAGTCAGAAAACACCTGGGTATGGGTTTCTGATCTCACCTCGTAAGATGTCAATCTTATTGAGGAATACCAACTGACTACGTATGAGGAAGTGATACAAGGTATCGACTCCCTATTATGGCAAAGTGCCATGATGTCCGAAATGGATTCCATGTATACCAACTATGTTTAAACACTAGTTGTTGTACCGCAAGGTATTGTGCCTATTGGTACTATATAAGTCTTCAATGAAGACATACATGGAAGGCAACATACCAACGTACTAAGCTGGGCATGTAGCGAAAAGGTATCGTTATCAACATTGTGTCGATTACGACGAAACCTTTTACCTGTTGCCATTTTTAAATCCATTTGGATAATGCTTCCTGATGCTGCATGTTTCATTTATGAAATATAGCAGCTGAACGTCAAAATCGCTTTCCTTAAACGAAAACCTTTTGGAGGATGTTTACAACATCCTGATGATTTTGTCGTACCAAAGCTAGCAAACAGGGTTTGCAGGTTATTCAATCCATGTATGGATTGAAGCAAGCATTGCGTTCTTGGAATTATCGTTTTGATATAATCATAATGGTATATGATTTAATTCAAAAAGAAAATGATTCTTGTGTATATAAGGAGGTTAGTGGGAGTGCACTGACAATGAATGTCCATAAATAATGATGATATGTCATTTCTTGGAAATGATATTCCCATAATACAATCGGTAAAGCTTGGCTTTCATGAAAATGCTCCGGAGAATTCTTGGGAGAAAGAACCTTTATTCTAGGAATAAAGATCTACTGGGATAGATCTAAAAGTTGTTGACACTCTCCGAGAACTCGTACAATGAAATAAATGTACTGACCTGGTGTCTCTATGCTTTGAGCATATGGAGTCACAATCAGGCCAATCCAAGTGATGGTCCACGGGAGTGATGTTAAGAACATCCTTAAGTATCTAGAGAGAACTAAAGATGCTGTCTTATACTTTGGAGAAGGAGAACTTGAAGTGACTTGGTTCACTGTTGCAAGTTTCCTAACCGATAAAGACCGACTATAAGTCATAACAAACGTACTAATATTAATTTGAATAATGGAACAGTGAGCTGGAAATCTCCAAGCAAGATACTATTACCGAATAAACAACAAATGGGTTTTTTGCTGACAGCTGAGGTAGCAATTAGAAGCCTTTGGGTAAATAATAATCATAATTAGATTAGGATTAGTTCTATTAGCAGCTGAGCTAGGTCTACAAGCACGGGTTAAAGAATTAATTGTCTCATCAACGATCCAAGATATATACTTCAACTAGTCATCTGATTCGTTTGGATCATACATCGGGGCGATTGATGATCGAATAAAGATCAATCGCATCAGATGATAAACCGTGCAAATCCGTTGACGAAACATTTTCTCAGCATAATTTGAGCGAATCGTACATAGTTGGGTGTAGGACAACTGAGTGACTGGCTATAGGCCAAGTGGGAGATTGTTTGACAGTTTTATGACCGGATAGCGTCACTATTGTACAATCATGGTGTTTGTTGTACAATTGGTTAGAACATTATGTCCCATAGCGTCACTGTTTGTAAATGATATTGTATTATTGTACAAAATTAACTATGTGATAATGAAATGGCCTTTTGCCGTTTTGTAATATTATTACTTTGACTTATAAATGGCGAAAGTCCATATGATTAGTACCTGGACTGAGAATGATATGAGACAGTATCAGTCCCCAAAGGTTTAATCATTAAATATCCCTAGTCGTAGTATTATCGAGACTGGACATCGATAATGCGGAATAGACTAGTATTGCGCTTGTGCACGTTGTGAGGGCACGACGGCATAGTTCTCATATATTTAAGTATTGGATACTTATGCAAGTGCGATAGGAGGTTGTGTTTTACCGATGGTACGGAAAACAGCTTCGCTCTGGATAGACCCCGCGGAATCCCATTGGTAGTATGTCTACGTGTCTATGGGAGGCCGCATCAGGGTAGGTGTATATGGTCTTAACCTGAGACTTACATCGCTAGTACTTGCGACAATCGGTAAACTTTAGTTTTGGTGGTTGGGGACCTTAACCGGTTCTGTGTACACCTCTTCTGGGTTTATCGAGAATCGTAGTGTACTGGATGTGATGTCAAGATGGAAGTATCGCTTCAGACATATGGAGGTGATGATCACGCAGGACACAGAACTAGTACTCTATAAAAGGTTGCAACCGTCGGGACAATATGACAAGGTCAGGATTGTCCGATATATGTTTCGTACGGGGCAGACACATCTCCAGCCCCAGGCCTAGCATGTGATCATCCGATACTGGATCGATGTACGCAATACTACGGTATACTACGCCTGATACAGATCTTATATTCCTATAAGAATATTTCTGGAGAATTGGGTAGGCATGGCGCTTTGCTAGAAGCCAACCTTGTCTTGTAAATCGGTAAAGACGTAGTACGAGGTACGTACGTGTTCGGATTATCCGACGACCGTATTTACTGCCAAAATATCCGGAGATCTCTTGGGTCGCTTCCTGAAGATTCACCTATGATATTTGATTCGGACTTAATTAATCTTGGATTAATTGCGGAGAAACTTTATCTTGGATAAAGTGCCTAATTTAGAGAGAGAACGATTAATTTGGAATTAATCGATAAAATTATTGTATTCGATATAATAATCGAAATTCGATTTCGACGCGAAATTAAAATTAGATTTTAATTCGGGCATACGAGTTAATTTAGAATTAATTCGTAAGCGACGTAAATAATAATTTCGCTAGGAGCGATTATTTATTTAAATCCGATTTAATTAACGTCGCGACGCTAGCTCGGTATTTCGGAAATATCGAACCCGAACGCGTGAGTGGACGTGGGCCCACTTTCATTTGGGAACGTGTGGGGCCCACATGACACTTGTCATTATATGCATTATTTTATTGATAAGGCATTGCATGTTAATAGTGTACAAAACACTCTAAGGCATTGCATGGTGATAGTGTGCATTACACTCAAAGCTTTGCATGGAGTTTGAGTGTTTGACACTCTAAGCCATTGCATGGTTTATGTCATAGATTTATTATTATTTAATAAATTATAACATAAATATAAATTGATTTTTGGTAAAAAAAAGATCAATTAAGACTTTACACAAAAATCTCTCTTCTCTCTCAAATTGCCGTGAACTCCATTGACAAGGGCAAGGAAGATTTGATCTTCTATTTCTCCATTTTTGCTAGCACAAGCAAGGGATCAAAAGAGGTGATAGGGAAACCATCAAAGAGCTTGGAATACAAAAGCTTGGAGCTTCAAGTCTTCTTCCTCCTCTTGGCCGAATCTCCAACACTTGGAGCTTCCACCATTTGATCATCTTCTTCATCACATAGCTTTGTAAGTATGATTCCGCCATGCTTCAAGTCTTTTATATATATTCATTTATAGTATTTCATGATGCTTAATCTTTCCTTGGGACATATAATATAGAAACCAACAATGGTATCATGGAGCCATGTTAAGCATGAAATACTTTAGGTTAAAATTTGACAAAATTGGTTGAAGCATGTTCTTGTGAAATTTGATGAATAAGTATGCTTGCATGTATATAGAATGATATTACTGAATCAATTTTATGAAAAATGCATTGGATGATTTTTCCCCAAATTTTGACCTTGGCCGAATGGGTGTGGTAAATTGATAAAAGCATGTTCTTGTGAAATTTGATGAATAAGTATGCTTGCATGTATATAGAATGATATTACATGGAATCAATTTTATGAAAAATGCATTGGATGATTTTTCCCCAATATTTCACCTTGGCCGAATGGCATAAGAAATTGATATAAGCATGTTCTTGTGAAATTTGATTAATAAGTATGCTTGCATGTGTATAACATGATGTTATATGGAATCAATTTTATGAAAAATGCATTGGATGATTTTTCCCCTAAACTCATGCCTTGGCCGAATGTGTTGCTACTTGGAGTGGATTGGATTTTTTGTGTTTAAGATCATTGGATGACTTAGAACGTGTACGGAACGTAGATTAGTAATTCAATCGGATTGAAAAGCAAATCGACACAAAAACTCACCTTGGCCGAATACATAAGACATGTAAAGGAGTTGATTTTTTGTTAAAATTAATGTTGGACATTTATTTTGAACAATACATGATTAATAAATTAAATGGGTATTTTTTGAAATATTTGGTTTAATATATTAATCTTGGTATTACACTTTAATTAATTGGACTTTAATGTTTGGAATATTAAAATTTAATTAATGGCTTAATTGGTGAATTGGGCTTTTAATATTGTATTTGGGCATAATGGGCTTGGTTGGACCAAGTGATTTGGCCAAATGGATTGGATCCAATTTGGGCCTAAATCACTCCATTAAGTCCAAATATATATAATGGGCTTTAATAATTTAATTGGGCCTTATGGGCTTGAAATTGGTTTTATGGCACTTAAGGGTGATTCCTTATTTGGGCTTGGTAATTGGGTATGACCCACATTGACCAAAGCCCAAGCCTTAATAAATCAATTGAAAGCCCATTTGACTTGAATTAAATTAAACATTGGATGTTAGTTGGGCTTTGAGACCCAATAGAATTGGATTTAGAATCTAAGTCTTTAAAGCACATTAAAAGTGTAACATTTATTTGGAATTAAATAATTATTGTACGTATTAATATTTACTAAATTAGATTAATTATTAGTTCGATATTCTTCGTTCGTAATTCGTTCGTACCTTATGTACTTATTCTAATCGAGTTGGACTCGCGCAAATCAAACCGTTGTTTGAACATTGGATGATCACTTTAACAAAGACTAATTAATTGGATTAGATTGGTTGTAAAAGCATGTCTTGTTTGAATATATATGTATGTGATGAATGAATAGTGTATATCGGATGGATATTAGAAGGGAAAGGGTAATTTTAGAAATTATTGTAAATTTGGAATTTATAAATTGGACCTGCGTGTCCAGCCTTATCTCTTTATCTCTTTGTATTCTCTTCTCACCTAATTCCCCTCAATGTAAATGAGGTTTCTCTTATTGTATTATGTAATTGGGTAGAAGTAGAATAGTGCTAACGGGGAGAGGAAAGGGAGTGATTTGTTCTAGGAACAAGTTGTTTATATATCCATCCGCATATCACTATTACTTTACTTTACGCGCTTTATGATGTTTTAGAAGCATGCTTAAGGGTGTATGATGATGAGACCTAACAAAGATAAATTAATTGGTTGCCAATTACGCAAAAATCCCTCAAACAATATTAAGCGATTTTCCTTCCGTTGAATGATTCTTTCTCAAGATCCGAAATTGGCATTGGTTTGTTGGCCAAAGTCAAGACCTTTGTCAATTGAGGATGTGTTTGAATCATGAGAGTTTTGTTCCACATCGGTGTCCTGTCCAAGTTGTGATTTGTTGGCCAAAGTCAAGATCACTTCTTGTCCATCGACATTGATTACGAAATTTTCCTTGTCAATGGGTCCCGCTTAACTGGAATCATTAGGTTTGTTGTGCCAAAGGCCAAGGCTAGTTGATTCAGAGGAAATGGTTAGGAAAATGTATTAGATACATTGACATATGTATTAGATATATATGTTTCGGACTTGGATGTCCACCTACCGGATCTAGGAATTGGATGGGATCCAATTGATCTTCGAGATCTACCTAGTTAAATATCATACAACTTGTTGGCCAAAGTCAAGGTTGTGTGTTATTTAACGGGATCCTAGCCCACTAGGAAATTCTATTTCCCGAGTTGTCTACAGAGGGTTAGAAACTTGAAGAAAATAGTGGGAGGCTATTATTGAATTTGCAATTTCATTCAGATATTTAGCCTTACGCGTCTTTCAAAATTATTTCGTCAATATTTTAAATAATTAGTTGGACTAATATATTGTTATTTTTATATGTAACAGTTTGACTGTACCCATAACATCGTTGACTTTATAGTTGGACTATAGTTGTCAAGATGATTGGCAAAGGTAATATCCGCGACATAATCATGGGCGATAATGTCTTCAAAGGGACAAACTTTGCCGACTGGGAAATGAACCTCAAGATAGTGCTTGGGGCTGAGAGGATACTGTATACTATTCAGAGACCTCTCCCGCCTAAACCCACTGAGCCACTGGAGCTAGAGTTATGGAAAACTCATAGTGATGATTGTGACCAAGCTCAGTCAGTTATGCTAGCTGCAATGACTCAGCATTTCAGACGCCAGAATAGGGACTTTGGATCCCTATAACATGATGGCAAGATTGCGTGATCTTCACCGCACCAACAAGCGGATGAAGAGGTACGAGCTAGTAAGGAAACTCTTCCGCTCCCGGATGACAGACGGCGCATCAGTTGAAGCCCACGGGGCTCAAATGATTGCCGATATTGATGAGTTGGCCAATATGGGAATAGTCTTGGAGGCTGATCTGACTATAGATATGATCTTGCAGTCACTTCCTGATACTTGGAAACAAATCATAGTCAACTACAAGTTGATGGATACTGACGACACTCTTGGAGAGTTGTTGTCTGTGCTGAAGGAGTCCGAAAGGGAACTCCTAAAGGGGAGCAAGCGCGAGGCGCATTTTGCATTGACCTCTCATGCGCCAAAGGGTGGCCCCAAGGCAATTGGAGGTGCAAGGAAGAAGAAGTTCAAGAAGAAGGGTAAAGGCAAGTTGACAGTGGCTTCTAGGAAGCCAAAGGACAAATCTCGCGACATCTGCCTCAACTGCGGCAAGAGGGGTCACTGGAAACGTGACTGCCGAATGAGCATTGTGCAGAGGGAGGATATCAAGGCTGGCAAGGCCATTGCCTCTGGTATGTTTGTTATTGAGATAAATATGAATACTTCTAGTTTTAAAAATTGGATTTTTGATTCTGGTTGTGGTGCTCATATTTGTACTGATGTGCAGGATCTGCATGATAGCAGGGTGCTGGCATCAGGGGAGATGGATCTACGGGTCGGAAACGGAACACCAGTTGCTGTTTTGGCCGTAGGGACTTTTGTTTTAGTACTGCCCTCAGGGCATGAACTTAAACTTTTGAACTGTTATTTTGTGCCTAGTTTAACTAGGAATATTATATCTGTATCCTTGTTAACCCAGCAGGGTTACACTTTTGTATTCAGGAACACAGGGTGTTATTTATATAAAAATGATACAGAAATTTGCACAGCTGTTGCAAATAACGGTCTTTATATTTTGAATATAAATGAATCTCCTAAAATGACAAACAAAAGGCTCAAAAGGAGTAATCTAAAAGATGAAGCTTATATGTGGCATTGTCGTCTAGGACACATCAACAAGACTCGCATATCCACACTTTCAAAGAGTGGGTACTTGGACGAATTTGATCCCAATTCATATGACGTCTGCGAATCTTGTCTTTTAGGCAAAATGCCTAAATCACCTTTTAGCGGTAAAGGTGAACGTGCCACAGAACTGTTAGCTCTCGTTCATACTGACGTATGCGGGCCCATGTCTAGCCAGGCTAGAGGTGGATTTCACTACTTCGTAACCTTTACAGATGATGCATCTCGTTACGGTTATGTGTATCTTATGAGACACAAGTCGGAAACTTTTGAGAAATTCAAAGAGTTTCGACACGAAGTGGAGAAAGGATGAGTATCAAGAAGATTACGGTCAGACCGTGGTGGCGAATACTTAAGTTATGAGTTTCAAGATTACTTGAAAGAATATGGTATTCTTTCACAGTGGACTCCTCCTGGAACACCACAATTAAACGGTGTGTCCGAACGGAGAAACCGCACCTTGTTGGACATGGTGAGGTCAATGATGAGTCGCACTGAGCTACCAATATCCTTCTGGGGATACGCATTAAACAGTGCTATACTTATTTTGAATAAGGTACCGTCGAAGTCTGTTAAACAGACCCATATGAGATATGGACAGGAAGGAAACCAGGTTTCTCTTTCCTAAAGATTTGGGGATGCTGGGCATATGTTAAACGTTTGGAAGGCACCAAACTTGAACCCAAATCTGATAAATGCCTTTTCGTTGGATATCCTAGGGAAACCAAAGGATATTACTTCTATTACCCACAAGAGAACAAAGTATTTGTTGCTCTACATGCGGTTTTCCTTGAGAAGGAATTCCTAAATGCAGTGGTAGTGGGAGGAAAGTAGAACTCGATGAAGATCGTAGTGATACTGTTCCTGGCAATGAATCAACGACGGAACAAGAACAGACCATCCGGGATGAGTCTGTACCACAAACTTCACATACACAAGGACCGCGTAGGTCGGAGAGAGTCAGAACAGTACCTGAGAGGTATGGGTTCCTGATCTCACCTCATATAGATATTAATCTTATTGAGGATAATGAGCCGGCTACGTATGAGGAAGCGATACAAAATATCGATTCCGCTTTATGGCAAGAAGCCATGAAGTCCGAGATGGATTCCATGTACGCCAACCAAGTTTGGACACTGGTTGATGCACCAGAAGGCGTAAAGCCTATTGGATGCAGATGGATCTTCAAGAAGAAGACCGACATGGATGGCAACGTACAAACGTACAAGGCTAGGCTTGTAGCGAAGGGGTATCGTCAACAATATGGTATTGATTATGACGAAACCTTCTCACCCGTTGCCATGATTAAATCCATTCGGATAATGCTTGCAATAGCTGCATATTTCGACTTCGAGATATGGCAAATGGACGTTAAAACCGCTTTCCTTAACGGAAACCTTTTGGAGGATGTTTATATGCAACAGCCTGACGGTTTTATCGTACCTAGACTTGCAAACAAGGTTTGCAAGTTAAATCGATCCATTTATGGATTGAAGCAAGCATCACGGTCATGGAATCAGCGTTTTGATGAGATCATAAAGGAATATGATTTCGTGCAAAACGCAGATGACCCTTGTGTATACAAGAAGGTTAGTGGGAGAGCACTTACTTTTATTGTCCTTTATGTCGACGACGTATTGCTTATAGGCAATGACATTCCCATGCTAACGTCGGTGAAAGCTTGGCTTTCATTAAAATTCTCCATGAAAGATCTGGGAGAAGCAGCCTTTATTCTTGGAATAAAGATCTACAGGGATAGATCTAGAAAGCTGCTTGGACTCTCCCAGAGTACATACATTGATAAAGTGTTGAAGAGATTCAACATGGAACAATCCAAGAGGGGATTGGTTCCAATGGTACGTGGTACCTCTCTGTCTAAGGACATGTGTCCTAAGACTCAGGAAGAGAGAGACCACATGAGTCGGATACCGTTCGCCTCGGCAGTCGGATCGATCATGTATGCCATGATATGTACACGACCTGATGTCTCATATGCTTTGAGCATGTGCAGTCGCTATCAGGCCGATCCAGGTGAAGGTCACTGGATAGCAGTTAAGAATATCCTTAAGTATCTTAAACGAACTAAGGATGCTTTCTTAATTTATGGAGGTGGAGAACTTGCGGTATCTGGGTATACCGATGCAAGTTTCCAAACCGACAAGGATGACTACAAGTCGCAATCCGGGTACATTTTTTGCTTGAATAACGGAGCAGTGAGCTGGAAATCTTCCAAGCAAGATACTGTTGCCGATTCAACAACAGAAGCGGAGTACATCGCTGCATCTGAAGCAGCAAAGGAGGCAGTTTGGATCCGAAAGTTCCTAATCGGATTAGGAGTAGTTCCGTTAGCAGCTGAGCCCGTTCCATTGTATTGTGACAATAACGGGGCTATAGCACAGGCTAAGGAACCAAGGTCTCATCAACGGTCCAAGCATGTTCTTCGACGTTATCATCTGATTCGGGAGATTATACATCGTGGCGATGTAAAAGTCGAGAAGGTCACATCAGATGACAACATTGCAGATCCGCTGACGAAAGCTGTTCTACAGCAAGTTTTTGAACGACACATACATAGTTCGGGTATTAGATGCTTGAGTGACTGGCTATAGGCCAAGTGGGAGATTGTTAGACATTATGTCCCATAGCGTCACTGTTTGTAAATGATATTGTATTATTGTACAAAATTAACTATGTGATAATGAAATTGCCTTTTGCCGTTTTGTAATATTATTACTTTGACTTATAAATGGCGAAAGTCCATATGATTAGTACCTGGACTGAGAATGATATGAGACAGTATCAGTCCCCAAAGGTTTAATCATTAAATATCCCTAGTCGTAGTATTATCGAGACTGGACATCGATAATGCGGAATAGACTAGTATTGCGCTTGTGCACGTTGTGAGGGCACGACGGCATAGTTCTCATATATTTAAGTATTGGATACTTATGCAAGTGCGATAGGAGGTTGTGTTTTACCGATGGTACGGAAAACAGCTTCGCTCTGGATAGACCCCGCGGAATCCCATTGGTAGTATGTCTGCGTGTCTATGGGAGGCCGCATCAGGGTAGGTGTATATGGTCTTAACCTGAGACTTACATCGCTAGTACTTGCGACAATCGGTAAACTTTAGTTTTGGTGGTTGGGGACCTTAACCGGTTCTGTGTACACCTCTTCTGGGTTTATCGAGAATCGTAGTGTACTGGATGTGATGTCAAGATGGAAGTATCGCTTCAGACATATGGAGGTGATGATCACGCAGGACACAGAACTAGTACTCTATAAAAGGTTGCAACCGTCGGGACAATATGACAAGGTCAGGATTGTCCGATTTAAAGAGACTAGTTGCTTGATGTCCGATATATGTTTCGTACGGGGCAGACACATCTCCAGCCCCAGGCCTAGCATGTGATCATCCGATACTGGATCGATGTACGCAATACTACGGTATACTACGCCTGATACAGATCTTATATTCCTATAAGAATATTTCTGGAGAATTGGGTAGGCATGGCGCTTTGCTAGAAGCCAACCTTGTCTTGTAAATCGGTAAAGACGTAGTACGAGGTACGTACGTGTTCGGATTATCCGACGACCGTATTTACTGCCAAAATATCCGGAGATCTCTTGGGTCGCTTCCTGAAGATTCACCTATGATATTTGATTCGGACTTAATTAATCTTGGATTAATTGCGGAGAAACTTTATCTTGGATAAAGTGCCTAATTTAGAGAGAGAACGATTAATTTGGAATTAATCGATAAAATTATTGTATTCGATATAATAATCGAAATTCGATTTCGACGCGAAATTAAAATTAGATTTTAATTCGGGCATACGAGTTAATTTAGAATTAATTCGTAAGCGACGTAAAATAATTTCGCTAGGAGCGATTATTTATTTAAATCCGATTTAATTAACGTCGCGACGCTAGCTCGGTATTTCGGAAATATCGAACCCGAACGCGTGAGTGGACGTGGGCCCACTTTCATTGGGAACGTGTGGGGCCCACATGACACTTGTCATTATATGCATTATTTTATTGATAAGGCATTGCATGTTAATAGTGTACAAAACACTCTAAGGCATTGCATGGTGATAGTGTGCATTACACTCAAAGGCTTTGCATGGAGTTTGAGTGTTTGACACTCTAAGCCATTGCATGGTTTATGTCATAGATTTATTATTTATTAAATAATTTATAACATAAATATAAATTGATTTTTGGTAAAAAAAAGATCAATTAAGACTTTACAAAAAATCTCTCTTCTCTCTCAAATTGCCGAGAACTCCATTGACAAGGGCAAGGAAGATTTGATCTTCTATTTCTCCATTTTTGCTAGCACAAGCAAGGGATCAAAAGAGGTGATAGGGAAACCATCAAAGAGCTTGGAATACAAAAGCTTGGAGCTTCAAGTCTTCTTCCTCCTCTTGGCCGAATCTTCCAACACTTGGAGCTTCCCCATTTGATCATCTTCTTCATCACATAGCTTTGTAAGTATGATTCCGCCATGCTTCAAGTCTTTTATATATATTCATTTATAGTATTTCATGAATGCTTAATCTTTCCTTGGGACATATAATAGAAACCAACAAAATTAACTATGTGACAAAGGAAATTGCTCTTTTCATTTGTGATTAGATCACCAAGATATTTAAATGATGAAATATCCCTATGATTAGTTCGGATTGAGATGATATGAGACAGTATCATCCACGAAGGTTAATCATTAAATATCCCTAGTCAGAGTATTATCGAGATAGGACACCGATAATGCAAAAAAGACTAGTATTACACTTGTGCGCGTTATGAGGGCATAACAGCATATTTCTCATATATTTGGGTATAAGATACTCATGCAAGTGTAATAGGAGGTTGTGTTTTACCGATGGTATGGAAACAGCTTCGCTCTGGATAGACCCCTCAAATTCCATTGGTAGTATGACTATGTGTCTATGGAAGTCCGAATCAGGGTATGTGTATTTGGTATTAATCTGAGACTTGCACCGCTAATACTTGCGACAATCAATATACTTTGGTTTTGGTCGTCCAAGGCTTTAACAGGTTCTGTGTACGCCTCTTCTGGGTATATTGAGAATCGTAGTGTGTTGGGTGTGATGTCAAGACGGAAGTATCAATCCAGTCATAGTGGACATGATGATCACGTAGGATACGGAACTGGTTCTCTTATATGCTGCAGCTATCGGGATATTATGACTAGGTCATGTATATCCGATTATAGAGACTAGTTACCAGAGATCCGATATGTGCTTCATACGGGGCAGACACAATTCTAGCCCCAGGCCTAGCATGTGACATCCGATACTGGATCGAAATACGCAATACTACGTATACTACGCCTGATATAGATCACTTATTTCTATAAGGATATTTCTCGAAAATTAGGTAGAACACGGTGATTTGCTAGAAGCCAACCTTGTCTTGTAAATCGGTAAAAACGTAGTACTAGGTACGTACGTGTTCGGATAGTCCGACGAGCGGATTTACTGCCAATATATCTGGGGATCTCATGGGTCACTTCCCGAAGATTCGCCGATGACGTATGACTCGCACTTTATTAATCTGGGATTAATTAGAAGAGAGAGAAAATTAATCTGGGATTAATAGTGGAGATATTTTATCTGGGATAAAATATTATTTAAAGAGAGAGAATGATTTATTTGGAATTAATCGATAAAAATAATATATTCGATATATTATGCGAAATTGGATTTCGACGCGGAATTAAAATTGGATTTTAATTCGAGCGAACGAGTTAATTTAGAATTAATTCGTTAGCGACGTGAATAGTGATTTTGCTAGGCATAATTATTTAATTACGTCGCAACATAAAATTCTTTAATTTGGAATTAGCGAACCCGAGCCCGGGAGTGTTTGCGGGCGCACTCGCATTTCGAATTCAAGTACGACCCATAAGTCACATCAAGCGTCAAATCACTAGTCAATCGATTGATGTGATGTCTAGTCACTTTGAGTGATTTGACAACTTGTCATGAGTGATGTGAATAGTGATGGAGGTGGTTGGCTTTAATGCCTTCACTTTTTGAAAGTTGTAAATGGTATATGTTTTAATTGATTTTGGATATCAATTAACCTAACACCAAAAACACATTTTCTTCTCTCTTTCCTCTCCCCAACCTATTGGCCTTGGGCCATCTTCTTACTTCTTTTACTGTAAAAATTGTGAGATGAAGGAGAAGTTTAGGAAGTTTTGCGGTAAAATTTTCGGAGTGCTAGCACGCTTTAGGAGTCTTGCGAAGGTGATAGGGAAACCCACCCGTGGGCTTGGAATACACATCACAAAGCTTGGAGCTTGGGGACATTCATGGCTGGATGGAGGAGGACAAAAATCAGCCCAAAGCCGTGAGCTTCAAAGGGCATAAAAAGGTTTTTGTGTTCATCGTATCTCTCAACCGATCATTGTAAGTATTCCGCAACTTCTTTGAGTATTCGCACATGTTGTTTCTTGCTTCAAATTGATCATTGAGACCTTAGAGAAACCAAACACATTTAAGCATAAAAGATGTGAATACACTAAGTAAGATTACGGAAAAGATACTCACTTTGATCGGTTTCTTGGATGTGTTGTGAACAAAAATTTTGCTCCTTTAGAAGTGCTCCAAGCTCCTCTTTGATTTGTATGGTTAAACTCCAAGCTTGATGAATGAATTCCAAACTCTTGGGAATGGTTTCCCTATCACCTTTGTAGACTCTTTGATGTGCTAGCAAAAAAGAAATTTTGAAGCAAAATTTCTAAAGCAAGAGGGAGAGGTCACGACAGTAGGAGGAAAAAGGGAGAGAGTGTTTTCAAATATTTGATTTGTTGTGTTATTGATTTCCAAAAGTCAATGTCAATTTACCAAAATAATATTTGGTATATTTCATTCCAAATGAATGACAAAGTGTGTAGGACAAGACACCAACAAATCCACCACCAACTTCTATCATCAAAAAGTTGATAAAGTTGACTAGTGATGTGACTAGGTGGGCCCCGCTTTAAATTCAAAATTCGAGTGGGCCCGCTAAGCACATCTCGGGCTCGGGTTCGTTAATTCCGAATTAACGAATTTTCCATTGCGACTTAATTAAATCAAATTTAATTAAATAAATATGCCTAGAAAAATTATTATTAAAGTCGCTCGCGAATTAATTCTAAATTAATTCGATCGCCCGAATTAAAATCCAATTTTAATTCTGTTATGAAATCTAATTTCATTTAATATATCGAATATATTATTTAATCGATTAATTCCAAATTAATTGTACTCTCTCTTCTAATTGAATTTTATCCCAGATAAATTCTCGCCGTAATTAATCCCATATTAATTTTCTCTCTCTTATAATTAATCCCAGATTAATTCTGTTCGAGTCAAACGTCATCGGTGAATCTTCGGGAAGCGACCCATGAGATCCATGGATATGTTGGCAGTAAATCCGGTTGTCGGACTATCCGAACACGTGCGTACCTCATACCACATTCTTACCGATTTACAAGACAGGGTTGGCTTTTAGCAAATCACCGTGCCTACCCAATTCTCCAAAAATATTCTTTAAAGAATATATAATCTTTGTCAGGCATAGTATACGTAGAATTTCATATTGCGATCCAGTATCGGATGTCACATGCAAGGCCTGGGGCTGGAATAGTGTCTGCCCCGTACGAAGCATATATCGGATCACAAGCAACTAGTCTCTTTAATCGGATAATCATGACCTTGTCATATTATCCCGATAGTTGCAACATAATAGAGAACCAGTTCTGTATCCTTGCGTGATCATCATCTCCATATGACCGAAGTGATACTTCCGTATTGACATCACACCCAATACACTACGATTCTCAATAAACCCAGAAGAGGCGTACACAAAACCTGTTAAAGTCCCAGACGACCAAAACCAAAGCGTATTAATTGTCGCAAGTACTAGCGATGCAAGTCTCAGGTTAAGACCAAATACACCTACCCTGATTTGGATTCCCATAGACACATAGTCATACTACCAATGGGATTCCGAGGGGTCTTTCCAGAGCGAAGCTATTTTCGTACCATCGGTAAACACAACCTCCTATCACACTCGCATAAGTATCCAATACTTAAATATATGAGAACTATACTGTTACGCTTCCATAACACGCACAAGTGCAATACTAGTATATTCTGCATTATCGATGTCCAGTCTCGATAATACTACGACTAGAGATATTTAATGATTAAACCTTTGTGGATTTATACTGTCTCATATCTTATTAATCTGGAACTAATCATAAGGACTTTTATCATTTATATATATATATATTCAAGTACTCTAATTACAAAATAATAAAATAGCAATTTCCTTTGTCACATAGTTAATTTGTACAAAAACCACAATGTCTTTTACAAATAGTGATGCTATGGGTCATAATTGTCCAACACAAGGATCTTGTCGATATAGGATGCATGAGACATAGCTAACAGTCGTTTCTTACGATCCCAAAGTATCTGAATCCCAAGAACATAACTGGCCTCTCCTAAATCTTTCATTTGGAATTGGTTAGCTAGCTAGGTTTTCACGTCTGATAATATCTTTACATCATTCCCAATGAGTAAAATATCATCGACGTATAAAATAAGAAAAACCACATTCCCATCAATGACGCGCTTGTATACACAAGGCTCATCAACATTATGCTCAAAGTCATAAGACTTGATCATGGTATCAAATCTTATATTCCAAGATCGAGATGCCTACTTGAGTCCATAAATGGACTTTTGCAGCTTGCAAACCTTTTTCTCTTGACCTTGGGTGATGAACCCCTCTGGTTGTATTATATAGATACTCTCATCAAGATTACCATTCAAGAATGAAGTCTTGACATCCATTTGCCAAATTTCATAGTCATAATATGCGAAAATGGATAGAAGCGTGCGGATGGATTTAAGCATGGGTACTGGCGAGAAAGTTTCCTCATATTCAACTCCATCTTTCTGGGTATAACCCTTGGCCACTAGTATAGTCTTGAAGGTCTGTACCTTCCCATCTGATCCCCTCTTCCTCTTGTAGATCCACTTGCAACCTATTGGTTTTACCCTATAAGGTTGGTCTAAAAGTTCCCAGACTGAGTTGGAGTACATGGACTCCATCTCTAGGTTCATGGCTTTGAGCCATTCCTCTTTGTCAGAATCATCCATTGCACCACGATAGGTCAATGTATCATCTATACCATCGCTGGATACGACAATTTGTGCCTCTCCAACCCCAAGGTAGTGATCGGGTTGTCGTACAACCCTCCCACTACGTCTAGGTGGTAGATCATTCTGACGAACTTGTATCTGACTCTCAGATGTCGAAGGTGCTATGTGTTTGTCAACTTTTATTGATAGTGGTGTGCTAGTCGAACCAGCAAGTAACTCCTCGAGTAACACCTTACTCCGAGGTTTGAACTCCTTCATATAGTCCTCCTCTAGAAACGTGGCATTTATCGATACAAATTTTTGTTATCATCAGGACTATAGAAGAATCCACCCCTAGTTTCCTTAGGATAGCCTACAAATAGGCACACCGGTGAACGTGGCTCTAACTTTGTAGTCTTATTCTTCAGCATATGTGCTGAAAACCCCCATATGCGGAAATGTCGTAAACTAGTTTTGCGACCATTCCACAACTATAAGAGAGTCTTAGGAACAGACTTAGATGGAACTACATTAAGGATATGCATTGCGGTTTGCAGTGCATATCCCCAGTAGTGAGCTATAACTAAACATAGATCTCATCATGTCTAGTAGGGTCCGATTTCTCCTCTCTGCAAGACCATTTTATTGTGGTGTTCCAGGTGCTGAGAGTTAGGATACTATCCCATGCTCAACTAAGAATTCCTCGAAATCTCTGTCAAGGTATTCTCCTCCACGATCTGATCGTAGGGTTTTGATTGTCTTACCTAATTGGTTCTCAACCTTAGCCTGATACTCTTTGAACTTTTCAAAAGTATCTGATTTGTGATGTATTAGGTAAACATACCCATATCTAGAATAATCATCAATGAATGTGATGAAGTATTCATAACCTTTTCAGGCTTTTATATTCATTGGTCTGCAAACGTCTGAATGTATTAGCTCAAGTGGTTGACTGGCGCTTAGACCTTTTCCAGTAAAAAAGGTCTCTTGGTCATTTTTCCTTCTAAATAGGATTCGCATACTGGTAAAGTTCTGAGCTTTAACTAGTTTAAGGCTCCATTCTTTATTAATCTGTCTATCCGGTCAAGGACCAAGTCTAAGATGTCATAGATATGTGTCATCGTGAGAAATCTTTTTCCATTTAGTTTTAGGTTTCTCAACCTAAAACATTTCAGTATTGAGCAGTGGCTTATGTGTTAATGATCTTAACACATACAAGTTATCTTCTAGTTTCCTTAGCATATAGGTAATCCATTTATGAAATAATAACTATTATTATTAGATAAATGATAACCATCATGCAATAGTTTTGAAACAGAAATCAAATTTCCATGACAAAACAAGAACAAACATAACTTTGTTTAAATTCAAATAACTTTTATTTGAAAAAATTGAAAACCGATAACTCCCACTATTTTACTGAAACAACATCCATTGTCTTAATTCTCATAGTAAAGTTACCTTCAGCAAGGTCTTTACGTATGTCAAGTAGCTATACCTTTAGCCATCCAGTGTTATTCTTCTTTATCTTTGCAGATTTTGAAGACTCGACAACATTTGCTATAGCACTGGGCTTACGAGGATCCACAAGTATGGACTCTCAGTGGGTGAGCTCATCAAGTAGTTGGGTCAAAGTAAAAGTCAACTTGTTCATAACATAGTTGCTTTAAACTGTAGGAAACTCTTCGGAATAGTTTCTATAATCATGGTCATCTGGCTACACTCGTCAATACGAGCTCCATGGGTTTCAGCAATGTTGAGATAGGTCATCATCCTTAAGACGTGCTATCGGAATGATGTCACATCCTTCATCCTAGCAGTCATCTCTGAGACCATGGCCTCATGGCGTTGACGCTCCGAAGGCTTCCCAACCATGCCCTGCAATGACTCCATCATCTGAGATGCTAGAGCCATAGGTTCATACTTTGCAGCAAGAACCTCATACATCTCTGCTAGCAAGTAGCAGTGGGCTTTCTCATTTGCTGGGACCCATTTCTGGTAGGCATCACGCACAGCTTGGCTAGTATTTTTAGCCGGCTCGGGAGGACTCTCCTCCGTCAGGATAAACTTTAGGTCTTAACATACCATGATAACGTTCATGTTACTTTTCCACTTAACATAGTTTTCTCCCGTTAATTTATCGTTTGAGAGTATGAAAATACTTGGAGAAACTATGGCTGAAAAATAAAATAAACATGCATTTAACATTCATTCATCGCATATTAAAATCATCAAATAATTTTGGCATAAAATTAAACATGATGCAGAACCATGAATAATGAATTAGAAACCTAAGAGAATTACTATGCAATGGAAATCTATCATCCCACAAGTGACCTAATCAAATATAATTAATTGGTTGCCAATTACGCGAAAAACCCACAATCAAATATTAAGCGTTTTTCCTTCCATTGAGTGATTCTCTCTCAAGATCCAAGATTGGCACTGGTTTGTTGGCCAAAGTCAATACCTTTGTCCATCGCGGATGTGTTTGAATCATGAAGGCTTTATTCCATATCGTACGCCTTGGGCAAGTTGTGATTTGTTGGCCAAAGTCAAGGTCACTTCTTGTTCATCGGCCTCGATTACGAAGCTTTCCCACTGTCAATGGGTCACGCTTAACTGGTTTCATTAAGCTTGTTGAGCCAAAGCCAAGGCTTAGTTGATTCAGAAGAAAAAGGTTAGGGAATATATCAGATATATTGGCATATATTGGATATATGTTTCGGACTTGGAAGTCCACCTACTGGTTCTAGGAATTGGATGTGATCCAATTGATCTTAGAGATCTACCTAGTTAAGTTTCATACAATTTGTTGGCTAAAGTCAAGATTGTGTGTTATTTAACGGGATCCTAGCCCACTAGGAAACTAGGTTTCCTGAGTACTCCACAGAGGGTTAGAGCCTCGCTGAAAAATAGTGGGAGACAAGTATTAAATTTACAATTTCGTTTAGATACTTGCCAATACGCGCTCATTTCAATTTTTCGTCACTAAATTTTTTTATATATATATTAGTTGGACTAATATTCAATTGTTGTTTTAATTAAACAGTTGGACTGTATTCAAACTACTTCATTTGTAGTTGATTATATAATTGAATTATAATAATCAATATATTTTAATTTAACCAATCAATAATAATTGATTATATAGTTAGACTATAGAAATCATTACATTCGATTGTACCCGAAATTGTTGATTGGATAGTTGGACTATTGGAATCAAGATAACTGAAAGATTAGCGTTTAAAACATAATCCTGGGTGAAAATGTCTTTAAGCGGCTTTAATTTTCAAATTGGGAATAGAACCTCATGATAGTCCTGGTAGCCGAGAAGTTACTTTATTTAATAGAGTGACATATCGGGCCTGGGCCCGGAGGTGAGCAAATAGTGGAGCATGAGCTTTGGAAGTCGCATGGTGATGATAACTTTAGTGCTTAATCTGTTATGCTTGCCACAATGACTCTTTAATTCTGTTGTCAGAACTAAGGATTAGATCCGTATACCATGATGTTGAAATTAAAGGATCTTCGTAGATCTAATATTAGATCTTAGAAATATGAATTTCGAAAGAAGCTCTTTCGCTCGCATATGTCAAAAGGTATGTCTGTCGAGCACTAGGTGTCATAGATGATCACTGACATCGAACAGCTAGGTTAACTGGGCATTACCTATGAGGCCGAGACTTCCAAAGATTTGATCTTACAGTCTCTGCCCGAATGCTGGGGCAGGTTCATTATGAACCAAGAGAAAACTCTTGGAGAGTTGATGGCTATGCTCAAGGAGGCAGAGCCAGAGCTTCTAAAGGGGCAAAGGCAAAATCGTCACAGTCTTCTGGGAAGACAAAGGACATATCCCAAGATGTCTGCCTAAATTGTGTCAAACGGGGTCACTAGATGTGTGACTGCTGTATGGGCAAGGCAGGCATGAAGGAAGTGAAGACGGACAAGGGTTCGGATTCAGGTATATTTGTTATAAACATGTCCACTACTGGTTTTCAAATTGGATTTTAGATACTGGATGTGGTACATAAATATATGTACTGATGTGTGGGATCTGCTGATTAGCAGGATACTGACTTCAGGTGAGATTGACCTGCGAGTCAGAAACAGGACGAAAGTCGCTGTTTTGGTCTTAGAAACCTAAATTTTGGAACTGTCCTTTGGGCATGTACTTAAATTAGGAGACTGTTATAATGTACCTAGTTTGACTAGAAACATTATCTTTATATCTAGTTTAACCTGTTGTGGGTATACCTTTATATTCTAGAACACTAAGTGTTTTGTTTATAAAGATGATATTGAGATAAGCACATTAGATGTGAATAACAGTATTTATATTTAGAATATAAATGAATCTCAAACATATATCATGACAAACAAATAGCTCAAACTGTATTAATCAGATGAGACTTATTAGTGGCATTGTTGTCTGGGGCACATTAACAAGACTCGTATATCCACACTTTTGAAGAGTGGGTACTAGGACGGATTTGATTCTAATTCAAATGATGTCTACGAATCTAGTTTATTAGGCAAAATGCCTAAAACACCTTTTACTTGGTAAAATTGCAAGTGTCACCGAGCTGTTACCCCTCGTTCATAGTGACGTAAGTGGGCCCATGTCTAGCTAGGCTAAAGGTGGATATGAATACTTTGTAACCTTTACAGATGTGGCATCGCGTTACGGTTATGTGTATCTTATGAAACACAAGTCAGAAACCTTTGAGTAATTTAAAGAGTTTCGACACAAAGTAAGAAAACAGACTGGTAAAAGTATTAAAAACATTACGGTCGGACCATAGTGTAAAATACTTGAACATATGAGTTTCAAGATTACTTGAAAGAGTATGGTATTCTTTGATAGAGGACTCCTCCCGGAACACCTCAATTTGACGATGTGTCCGAACTGAGAAATCGAACTTTGTCGAACATAGTAAGGTTAATGATGAGTCGCTCTGAGCTACCAATTTCCTTCTAGGGATACGCATTAAACAGTGCAATACTTATTTTGAATAAGGTTCCGTTAAAAATCTGTTAGGCAGACTTCATATTAGATATGAACAGAAAGAAATCGGGTTTCTTATTCCTGAAGATTTGGGAATGCTGGGCATACGCTAAATACTTGGATGGTACCAAACTAGAACCCAAATCGGATAAGTGCCTATTTGTAGGTTGTCCTAGGGAAACCAAAGTATAATACTTATACAACTCACAAGAGAACAATGTAATTGTTGCTTTCCATGCGGTTTTCCTAAGAGGAATTCCTATATGCAGTGGTAAGTGAGAGGAAAGTAAAACTCGAAGAAAATTGGAGTAATAATGTTCCAGGCACCGAGTCCTCACGGAACACCAACAGTCATCAGGGATGAATCTGTACCAATAATCTTCGAATACACAAGAACCGTGTAGGTCGGAGAGAGTCAGAAAACAACCTGAGAGCTATGGGTTTCTGATCTCACCTCATGTAGATATTAATCTTATTGAGGAAGACGAACCGACTACGTATGAGGAAATGATATAAGGTATCGACTCCTTTTATGGAAAAGTGTCATGAAGTGTGAAATGGATTCCATGTATACAACCAAGTTTGGACACTGGTTGATGTACCAGAAGGCATTGTGCCTATTGATACTATATAAGTCTTCAAGGAAGACATACATGGATGGAAACATACAAATATACATAGCTAGGCTGTTGGGGTTGGTGCTTAGAGTTCCAATTCCCGGTTGTATTTCTTTTGAATACTTCTGTAAAACATTATTATTATGAATAATATATGCAGTTTCTATAATATAATGTATCTTTTTATATGGTAAAGTTGCAAAAGCGTCACAACTGACATTGAGTTATATCATGACGTTGTCATTCTCAGACAGTTCCTAGTCAAGGTTTACACTACTTGGTCAGTAAAGTAAACTCGTTGAGACCGGTACATGTCGTATACTGGAATATATGATTCCAATGGTTTCTTAATGAACCATAAGTCTTGGAGACTAGAATAGACGTGTAGGTGTTTATAGCGGATAAACACTGAACGACTCACCGAAGATTCTTAATGGATGGTACACCAACGTCAATAAGAATCTTCTCGGGTTGAGTAGCACTTGTGATTCTTATACTTGAGATGCCATTGTGGGCACATGAGACATCTTCTACACTTAGATGACAGTCACGTCACCGATCTATTTAGATCAGACCTCCGCATGTTCGTTGGGTGTAGATAGATCCTCAGGGTGTCCTATGTGTATCAAGATAAGATCCGTCAGTTCTGTGTACCAGAGCATAGGTAGTCCATATGATTAGCAATCAGATAAAACCATGGGCCCGTGGTAAAGTTTAGAAGCTAGTTCTAAACATTCTTTTAGAGATTGCTAATAGAATAGTCGACTGGATAATCCCATAGAGATTTGACGTTTACATCTATATCTCTGGGATTTATCCGGATACCTGTGACGGAGGAATTATAGATTTGCCATGACCTCGACCTGTATGATTCAGCGAGTTTATCCGTGATCGTCATAATTTACGGATGGATAAATTATGGACACGAAATTGGATTTCTTGACGGATATACCTGAATCTATAGAGTCTCAATAATGAAATATACTCGTAGAGCACTAGAGCAACATTTATGAATAATATTGATTATTTATAAAGTAGTTTAAAGGTTAAACGCAAGATACATGCTAAAGGGACA
The DNA here is from genome assembly GCA_019454045.1 of Zanthoxylum bungeanum. Taxonomy (NCBI): domain Eukaryota; kingdom Viridiplantae; phylum Streptophyta; class Magnoliopsida; order Sapindales; family Rutaceae; genus Zanthoxylum; species Zanthoxylum bungeanum. Next base: position 135,643 of record SKCR01030633.1, read on the forward strand.
CGATAGTCATTTACTTAATTATTGTGTATTTACATTTAATACTTGATTAATTTAAATACACATTAATTAATAGTCAAATTGAGATATTTGACTAATATCCGAAATGAATATATGTATTTGATATTTAATGTAAATATAATACATATATTTAATATATTTGTATTTAATTAATTAATTAATTATTAAATTGTTAAATGATTAAATTAATTAAAATATAAATATCTTAACATTTGGATATTTAGTTTAAATGATTAAGTTGCCTTTGTTGACTTAATATAAATATCTAAAAAGTGTTATTAAGATATTTGTATCAAGTTGATCAAATTAATGTCAAATGAAATTGAAATTCCTTTTCCTAATATATGCTTGTAATTTCGGCCAAGGGCTTTTAGTGAGCAAGTATATATTGTTTTCTTTTTTCATTTTAGAATAACCTAATACACTTTCTAACCTAAACTCCATTGAAAGAAAACAAAAGAAGCTTGTGAAGAAGAAAGGAAAAACAAAGAAAAGGCTTGGATTTAGTAAGTTTTCTCAACTTACTATTAGATAGGAAAATGTTCCTTAAGATCTAGGCTACATCTTGTGATATTCTTTTGTCATTATTTTCTTTATTCTTTGTGTTTTTGATGAATGGAAGTTTGGTGGAAGTGTTGAGCATGTATAATGATGGAAGCTTGTGACTAGTGTAGTTGTAAGCATTCTTTTAAGGTTTTGGAAAATTTGTTGCTAATCTAGAGTTGTTGACCCACTCTTAGATGACCTAGATTTGATCTTGAGTTGTTTCATTGTGTTGAGACTTTGGTTGGATGGAAGAATGATGATTGAAGTAATTGATTTAAACAATTTGGTTTAATTTGTTCATTTTGAAGAATTTGAAAAATTAGGGTTTAAGACCTCATCCAAATTTGGGGATTTTCATTTATGTTGTGTATAAGGATGTGTATATGATGCATATAAAGTTTCATGTTGATTGGATTACATCTTGATGTGTTTTGAAATATGAAATGACAAAGTGCACAATTTAACACCCTAATGGTGCTCTCGGCCAAGGAGTGGAAATTTGGGAATTTGTGTTGCCTTGGTGTTTTGATGTTTTAAACATGCTAAGTTCATCTTAGAAATGATTTAGAATCATTCAAAATTGATTTGATCAATTTCGAACTAAAATGGACAAAGTACCAAGTGTAAGGGCAATTCGGTAAATTCACTTAATATGATTTATTGAATTTTATTTTCATAATTTAATTATTGGATAATTAAATAAATATGTTTATTTAATTAATCCGGGAAAAATTTTTGAAATCGGAAAATCTGATTTTCCACCGCTTCCGCTGCATTACCGGATTCAGCCCCTAAAACCCCCTACAAAAAGGGTATCATTACTCATTGCCATGGTGTCGACAAAAAGGGTATCATTACTTGTACATAAAGGGTATCATCATCAACATGGTGTCGACTACGAATAAACCTTTTACTCGTTGCCATGATTAAATCCATTCGGATAATGCTTGATAATGTTGCATGTTTGATTTATGAAATATTGCAGCTGAACGTCAAAACTGCTTTCCTTAAACGGAAACCTTTTGGAGGATGTTTACAAAATCCTGATGGTTTTGTCATTCCAAAACAAGCAAATAAGGTTTGCAAGTTAAATCGATCCATTAATGGATTGAAGCAAGCATTACGTTCTTCGAACTAACATTTTGATAAGATCATGATGGTATATGATTGAATTCAAAACGAATATAATTCTTGTGTATATAAGAAAGTTAGTGGGAGCGCACTGACAATGATTGTCCTATATAATGATGACATATCATTTCTTGGAAATGACATTCCCATAAAATAATCAGTGAAAGCTTGGTTTTCATGAAAATTCTCCATATAATACTTGGGAGAGGCAACCTTTATTCTAGGAATAAGGATCTACTAGGATAGATCTAAAAGTTGTTGGCACTCTCCGAGAACTCGTAATTGAAAAGATGTATGTGACCTGGTGTCTCATAAGCTTTGAGCATATGGAGTCACAATCAAACCAATCCAGATGATGGTTACTGGATTAATGTTAAGATTATCCTTAAGTATCTTAGATGAACTAAGGATGCTTTCTTAAGCTATGGAGAAAGAGAACTTGAAGTGACTGGGTTCACCGTTGCAAGTTTCCTAACCGACAAAAAATGACTATAAGTCGTAATAAGGGTACTATATAGTTTGAATAACGGAACAGTGAGTTGGAAATCTTCCAAGTAAGATACTGTTGTCGAATAAATAAATAAAGTGGAACATTGCTGCAGCTGAGGCAGTAAAAGAAGCGTTTTTGGATCTATATAATCCTAATTAGATTAGGTATAGTTCTGTTAGGAGCTGAGCTGGGCTACAGCACAGGCTAAGGAACCGCGGTCTCAACAATTATCCAAGTATATACTTCGACTATTTCATCTGATTCGTCGAATTATACATCATGGCGATGTGATGATCGAATAAATCCAATCAGATGATAACCTTGCAAATCCGTTGACGAAAATTGTTTCTCAGTAGAAGTTTGAGCGAGCAGTACATAGTTCAGGTGTAGGACACTTGAGTGATTGGCTATAGGCCAAGTGGGAGATTGTTGGACAATTATGACCCATAACATCACTATTTGTATAGAACATGGTGTTGTTGTACAAATAAACTACGTGACAAAGGAAATTGCTCTTTTATCATTTGTAATTAGATTACCAAGATATATAAATGATAAAAGTCCATATGATTAGTACCTAATTAATAAGATATGAGACAATATTATTCCACTAAGGTTTAATCATTAAATATCCCTAGTCGTAGTATTATCGAGACTGGACATCGATAATGCGGAATAGACTAGTATTGCACATGTGCGCGTTATGGGAGCATAACATCATAGTTCTCATATATTTAAGTATTGGTTAATTTTACAAGTGTGATAGGAGGTTGTGTTTACCGATGGTACCGGAACAGCTTCGCTCTAGATAGACCCCGCGGAACCCCATTGGTAGTATGACTATGTGTCTATAGGAATCCGCTTCAGGGTAGGTGTATTTGGTCTTAACTTGAGACTTGCATCGCTAGTACTTGCGACAATCAATACGTTAACAGGTTCTCTGTACGCCTCTTCTGGGTTTATTTAGAATCGTAGTGTATTGGGTGTGATGTCAGGACGGAAGTATCACTTCAGTCATATGGAGATGATGATCACGCAGGGATATAGAACCGGTTCTCTATTATGTTGTAACTATCGAGATACTATGACAAGGTCATGAATATCCGATTATAGAGACTAGTTGCTTGTGATCCGATATATGCTTCGTACGGGGCAGACACTATTCCAACCCCAGGCCTTGCATGTGACATCAAATACTGGATCGTAATACGCAATACTATGTATACTACGCTTGTTATAGATTATATATTCCTTAAAGAATATTTCTGGAGAATTAGGTAGGCACGGTGCTTTACTAGAAGCCAATCGTGTCTTGTAAATCGGTAAGAAAATGGTACTGGGTACGCAAATGTTCGGATAGTCCGACGATTGGATTTACTGGCAACATATCCAGGGATCTCATGGGTCGCTTCTTGAAAATTCACCGATGACGTATGACTCGAACATAATTAATCTGGGATTAATTGGAAGTGAGAGAAAATTAATCTAGGATTAATTACGGCGAGATTTTATATGAGATAAAATTCAATTAGAAGAGAGAGAATTATTAATTCGGAATTAATCAATAAAATAATATATTCAATATATTAAATGAAATTAGATTTCATAACGGAATTAAAATTGGATTTTAATTCGGGCGAACGAATTAATTTAGAATTAATTCGAGAGCGACTTTAATAGTAATTTTGCTAGGAAAAATTATTTAAATAAATTTGATTTAATTACGTCACAACAGAAAATTCGTTAATTCGGAATTAACGAACCCAAGCCCGGAAGTGTCTGCGGGCCCACTCGGATTTTGAATTCGAGTGGGGCCCACAAGTCACATTACTAGTCACATCACCTAGTCACTTTAATCAACTTTTAGTTGATGGAATTTGGTGGGTGGTTGATAACTTGTTTAACACACAAGTGTGAAGTGTGATGGACTTTTACCAAACATTTGGTATATCATTATTTTGGTTTTTTGAAAATCAAATACAACACTTTCACTCAACTCTCTTCTCTCTCTCATTCACGCCATTTTCACACTCTCACTCTCTTGGATTTGGCTTGGCCGAATACTACCAAGAAAAAAGGAAATTTGTTGCAAATTTTCAAGAGCTATCACTTACAAGGATTCCTACATAGGTGATAGGGAAACATCCATTGAGTTTGGAATTCAAAAAGATCAAAGCTTGGAGCTTGATACACCACTTTGGAGGAGCTTGGAACAACTTCAAAGAGAGCAAAATTTTTGTTATCAACACATCCTACAACCGATCTTTGTAAGTATAATTCCGCTATACTTCCTTTTCGTATTCACATTATTTTATGCTTGAAATGATCTTGGTTTGACCTTAGAAACCCACACCACATCCAGTATCAAAAATACAATTTTAAAACTAGTAGTGGACATATTTATAACAAACATATCTGAAGCCGGAGCCTTGCCCCGCCTTCACTTCCTTCATGTCTGCCTTGTCCATACAGCAGTCACACTTCCAGTGACCCCGTTTGCCACAGTTTAGGCAGGCATCTTGGGATATGTCATTTGTCTTCCCAGAAGACTGTGATGATTTTGCCTTTACCCCTTTTAGAAGCTCTGGCTCTGCCTCATTGAGTATAGCCATTAACTCTCCAAGAGTTTTCTGTTGGTTCATAATGAACCTGCCCCAGCTTTCGGGCAGAGACTGTAAGATCAAATCTTTGGAAGTCTCATCCTCGTAGGTATTGCCCAGCTAACCTAGATGTTCGATGTCAGCAATCATCTGCGACACCTAGTGCTCGACAAATGTACCCCTCTGACATACGCAAGTGAAGAAGCTTCTTTTGCAATTCGTACTTCTAATATCTAAGGTTAGATCTATGAAGATCCTTTAATTTCAACATCATGGTATAAGGATCTAATCCTTAGTTTTGACGACAAAATTAAAGTGTCATTGCATCAAGCATAAAGGATTGAGCACTAAAGTTATCATCACCATGAGTCTTCCAAAGCTCATGCTCTACTATTTGCTCAACTCCAGGCTCAGGCCCGAGAGGTTTCTCCATCAAATAGAATAACTTCTCAGTTCCCAAGATTATCCTGAGGTTCTATTCCCAATCTGAAAATTAGAGGCGTTTAAAGACAGTTTCCCATCAAATATAATGATTACTATAGTCTGACTATATAATCAACTACAATTGATCGGTTACTTTCAAATGTATTGATTATTATAATCCAATAATATAACCAACTACAAATGAAGTAGTTTGAATACAGTCCAACTGTTAAATTAAAACAACAATTGAATATTAGTCCAACTAATATATTTATAAATAATTAATGACGAAAAATGAAATGAGCACGTATTGGCAAGTATCTAAATGAAATTGCAAATTTAATACTTGCCTCTCACTATTTTTCGGCGAACCTCTAATCCTCTGTGGAGTACTCGGGAAACCTGGTTTCCTAGTGGGCTAGGATCCCGTTAAATAACACACAACCTTGACATTGGCCAACAAGTTGTATGAAACTTAACTAGGTAGATCTCTAAAATCAATTGGATCCCATCCAATTCCTAGATCCGGTAGGTGGACCTCTAAGTCCGAAATATATATCCAATATATGCCAATATATCCAATATATTCCCTGACATTTTCCTATGAATCAACTAAGCCTTGGCTTTGACTCAACAAGCTTAATGAAACCAGTTAAGCGTGACCCATTGACAGTGGGAAAGCTTCATAATGGAGGTCGATGAACAAGAAATGACCTTGAATTTGGCCAACAAATCACAACTTGCCCAAGACGTACGATATGGAACAAAGTTCCGTGATTCAAACACATCCGCAATGGACAAAGGTCTTGACTTTGGCCAATAAACCAATGCCAATCTTGGATCTTGAGAGAGAATCACTCAATGGAAGGAAAAACGCTTAATATAAAATGAGGGTTTTTGTCGCGATTTGGCAACCAATTTATTATCTTTAATTAGGTCTCATCATACATCCTTAAGCATGCATTCTAAAAGCATAATAAGGCTCGAATAAAATAATAATGATATTCGGATGGATATACAATACAATTTGTTCCTAGAACAAATCTCTCCCTTTCCTCTCTCCTGCTAGCACTATTCATACTTCTATCCAATTACATAATACTTCTAAAGAAACCACATTTACATTGAGGGGAATTGGTGAGAATAGAAATACAATGAGAAAAGAGGTAATAGGCTGGACACGCAGGTCCAATTTAATAAATTCTAAATTTATTACAATAATTTCCAAAATTACCATCACACATCTAATATCCATCTGATATACATCATTCATACAATACATCCAAGTATTCACACAAATCATGTTATTCAATCAATCTAATCTAATTAATTAATCTTTGAATTAATGACCATCCAATGTTCAAACAACGATTTGATTTGCGCGAGTCCAACTCTTTTAAGAATAAATACTCAAAGTACGTATTCTTGAATTATATCGAACTACACTTTTAAATCCAATTTAATTTGTATTCAATACTAATTCATATTTAATTCCAAATTAAATAATTATACTTTTAATAGTGCCTTAAATACTTGGATTCTAAATCCAATCCTAATGGCCTCAAAGGCCCATTAAGCATCCAATGCCTATTCAACTAAGTCCAATGGGCTTTTTATTAATTCTTTAGGCTTGGGCTTTTGGACAAAATGGATCTAACCAATAATGCCTAGGCCCATTAAGAATCACCCTATGCCATAGAATCAATTTTGGCCCATTAGGCCCAATTAAATTTTAAAATGTCCAATTGTCATATTTTGGACTTTATGGAAATGATTTAGGCCCAAATATGATACAAGACCAAAATTTGGCCCAACCAAGCCCATTAGCCCAAATATAACTAATTAAATTAATATATCATTCCAAATTACATATTAATTCAATTCAAGTGTAATTAATATAATTAATTAATTAATCTAATGTTTCCAAAACACTAATTAATCCAATTAATCACGCTCATCATTTCCAATTCATGTCCAACACAAATTGAAGCAAAATCAATTCTAAAACATGCTTCATACTCACGGTTTTGGCAAGGAAATTATCACACAATTTGATTTCAATCCAATTAAATCAACATCTATCATACATTTCATGCCAATTAACATATCCCATTGCTAACTTTTCAAAAAATCACCATGACCAACCTAGGGGTAATTTTCGGCCATGCTTAGGATTTGGGGATTTTTGATCTAATCAACATTTCACAAATCCAACAATGCATAAATCCAATTCAACATTATATAAACATAATCAAATCATCTATTTAGGAAAATCAAGCTCCAAGCCAAAAAATCCCAAATTAAAGTCATGAACCCTAAATTTTCAAATCAAAACTAGGTCGCTCTGATACCAATGTAAGTGTTCCTAGAACACGCCAAGATCGTCTAATAGTAATTTGTGTGTGAATACGTCAAAGAGAGTTGCGGAAGACTTACATTGACCGGATGAGTTTCAAGATTTTTTCCATGTGTTTGATGAAGCTCCAAGCTTTCTTAAGTGTTTCCAACACTTGGGTGAGTCTCATATCACCTTGTTTAACTCCAAATATGCTAGCATTTATAAATTTTGAAGAACAAAATTTACCCTCCAAGGTTATGAGACAATCAACCATGAGAGAGTAAGGAGAGAAGAGAAAGTTTGGTTGCTGTGAATAGTGAATTCTAGCACTTCCAAAGTTGACCAAATAAATTTATAGTAAGGTTGAGTGTTGGAATAAGTTTGAGTGTGTTATAAGTAAAGCCATGCTTTCTTTCAACAAATCAAACTCATGAATTTAAGTCTAACAACTTCCATAACTTGTCTAACATGTTGATATAAGTGAAGTGGGTCCCACCACATTTAATTTCTGAATTTAAGTCGGCTAACTCAACACGCAACTTCGCTTGGGCCCGGGTTCATTTAATCCGATTAAACAAATTTTTCATTGCGACGTAATTAAATCTAATTTTAATTCAATAATAATGTCTACCAAAATTATTACGAAAGTCGCTTGCAAATTAATTCTAAATTAATTCGTTTGCCCGAATTAAAATCCAATTTTAATTCCGCTTTAATATATCAAATATGATATTTAAGCCCAATTAAATAAATTAAATAGTAAAATTCAATTTAACTATTAAATTTGCTTTGTCGATTAATTCCAAATTAATCGCGTTCTCTGTCTTCTAGTCGAATTAATCCCAGATTAATTCTTGTCATAATTAATCCTAGATTAATTTTCTCTCTCTCATAATTAATCCCAGATTAATTCTGTTCGAGTCAAATATCATCGGTGAATCTTTGGGAGGCGACCCAAGAGATCCCTGTATATATTGGCAGTAAATACGGTCATCAGACTATCCGAATACGTGAGTACCTAGTACCACGTTCTTACCGATTTACAAGACATGGTTGGCATCTAGCAAAGCATCGTGCCTACCCAATTCTCTAGAAATATTCTTCTACAGAATACAAGATCTTTGTCAGCGTAGTATATGTAGTATTGCGCATTACGATCCAGTATCGGATGTCACATGTTAGGCCTAGGGCTGGAATTATCTCTGCCCCGTACGAAGCATATATCGGATCTCTGGTAACTAGTTCGGATAATCATGACCTAGTCATATTATCCCGATGACTGCTGTACTTAAGAGTACTAGTTCTGCATCCTACGTGATCATCATCTCCATATGACTGAAGTGATATTTCCATCTTGACATCACACCCAATACACTACGATTCTAAGTATACCCAGAAGAGGCGTACACTGAACCTGTTAAAGCCTCGGACGACCAAAACCAAAGTATACTGATCGTGGTAAGTATTAGCGATGCAAGTCTCAGGTTAAGACCAAATACACCTACCTTGATTCGGATTCCCAGAGACACATAGTCATACTACCAATGGGATTCCGAGGGGTCTATCCAGAGCGAAGCTATTTCCGTACCATCGGTAAACAGAACCTCCTATTACACTTGCATGAGTATCCAATACCCAAATATATGAGAACTATGACGTTACGCTTCCATAACACGCACAAGTGTAATACTAGCCTATTCCGCATTATCGATGTCCAGTCTCGATAGTACTACGACTAGGGATATTTAATGATTAAACCTTACGTGGATTAATATTGTCTCATATCTTATTAATCTGGTACTAATCATATGGACTTTTATCATTTATATATCCCTGTAATCAAATTACAAATGATGAAAGAACAATTTCCTTTCTCACATAGTTAATTTGTACATCAACATCATGTTCTGTACAAATAGTGATACTATGAGTCATAATTGTCCAACACATACAGATAGTCTTGTTGTGTCATTTATTAGATCGTATCTAATATGCGACTAATGAGAGTATCTCACAAGTCTCTCAGTTTTATATCTTATATAAAACTTTATATCAAATATAACAAAAACTGTTCTAACTGCTAACACGGAGAAAAAAAGACTTAGGATATATAATACTAGAAAGAAAGTTGTACACTCCCACTGACCCTACTGACAAATACGTATTCTCTATATTTCGATAAAACCAGACAATCTGACTGATATCAAAATCAGAGAACACAGATTTCTAGAAAGCTTATCTGAGTCTACGATAGGCTGCATAAGCTAGTAAATCAAATTGTGATCTTAGCAGAATGCAAACACTAGGGCCATTCTAGAATGAACTCTTCAAACAAAGAAATAATGACGGATCTATCATTCAAAGAAATCACTCAAGAACGCCACTTTGCATTCTTTAGCCAAAATACAGTTTAATATCAATATTAACCAACAGATCCTTAATTGTCCAATTAGTGCGACAAGAGACAAGCTTCCTCAAAATCTACAATAGACTACTGAGTATAACCTTTCTCACTGTCATACTATAAAGGTCAAACATTTATCAAGTTCACTTTGCTTTTGCTGTGCAAATAATTTACACATTTTATGAACTATTCATAATGAAAGCCTAATCAAGTTTAAAAATTGATCGTCGTAAGCCATGAACAATCTTAGATCTATGGTTTAATGGTAAAATCCAAAATCGATATCAAATATCGCTCCCATTATAAGTGATAGGATAATTTTCTTCGATAAGAAAACATCAGAATAATTAAGTATCAAATACTTTGTAAATGATTCTGACATCCTATTGTACTCATACAGAAATATCTAAGGGTCTTTTCATCTTATTAATTATGTAGTTCCATTCTCATATTTGACTTCACTAAGTCAATTCCTTTCTACAATCGTCAACATCTGATGTTAACATACCAAGTAATAAAATAATTTTATTACTCGGGATCGTAGAAAATATATTATATCAAATAGAATATGATATTCCATTAAATAGAATAACTGATAAACCATTCACTCGTACCTCCGAGGCACAAGTACTTTCAATTATATAACCATTATATAAAAGAAAGATTCAAATCTCAAACCTTCAAGATTCGAATTTTCTACTATACATATCATATATGTAACTGTAGGAACGAATGGAACCTTAATTAAAGAGATGAATTAGTGTTATTAGAGCATGACCCCAAGAGTATTGAAAACCAATTCTGTAACACTCAATATCAATGAATTAAATCATATAAGATTCGATAACTCCCACTGATCAATTCCATCACAATGGAATCATGGAAGTTTAATATTGAGTAAGAATCATATTCATTAAATAACCTTAGAACTAATTGCCATAAATTCATGTGTTTGATCATATCAAACATCTTCGAACAATTCAAAGACGCGCAATGAATTTCTAAAGATTCAATTTTCAACACTACAGATAGAATATCTTTGAGCTATTCAAAATATTATATCCGAGTTTCATTAGAAATACAATGACAGTTCTTGAACAATTCAAGACATTCAATATGTTCTCTATTAGAAACACGTAACTAAGTCATTGCAATTCATCAACTGAGTTACGAAGAAAATAAAACTCTACAAGGCAATTTCTAATTCATTAAACTACACACATCCAATGTTTTAATAAATTGTGGTCCAATGACTATCATTGGTTAAATGAGATTTAATCATTTCCTGAATACAATATTCATTAAATGGATAAGGATATATGGTGTGATCTCATATCAGACCATCTTTTACCATAAGGAATAAACATCTGATGTTTTTATGATAAAAACTCATAAAGCACAGTTCTAAGTTATTTATTTTTACCGAATATTTTCTTATTGTTTATCTTTCATTAATGACACTACTAGTCGTATTAAAATATGTAACAATTGTTTATACAGAACAAGTAACCATCCAATAGTCACAAGTTTTGATATCAAATATCAAAACAGTTATTAAACATTATTTTAAATAACTAGACGGGAGATCCAGTATCCAATACCTACAGTTGTCGTATGGCGAGAATCGATATTCTCAATACACAACTATACATATCTCATTTCTTAAGCTTTATGATTTGCTTTCAATTATTCACAACGATTGCAAATAATTGATTAACAAACTGTGTCAGACACGTGACTTCTAAAAGTCACTAAAGACAAGAAACGTCATTATAAGACAAATAAATACTAAAGGGGTTTTCTTAATGCCAGTCAATAATCTCGAGACATGAACTATTCAAGTCAATTCTTACTGTATAAGAAACTATTCTTTCTGGAATAATATCTTAAAACAGATATCTATTTAGATTACCTAATCGTGACTTAGAAACTAAGTCACAAACCATCTCGATTTTCAAGAAAAACAGAACAACAGTTCCCGATGGTTTCAACTAATATAACAATATCCAAGTCTACTGTCTTTCTAGAACCTATTCTAGAACTACGCAACCATAAGTAAAGTCAAAAAACCTATTCATGTAATAAGCATGCAGTGGATTAGAAGTATAATTCTATAAACAATATAGAATAAAAGGAAAACAAAGCATTAAATTCCATAAAATTACACACTACTTAAGTTATGGATTTTTAACCCAACAGTGTCTCCCAATACTTTACGTAATACCGTAATCCCCAACGGACAATGGGAATTCAATAATTAAATCGAATTCCATAGTGAGAGTAGGATCCCATGAATATATTTCGACTCACAGCTTTGACACAATCTTGCCTACATATATTCATTAGGTAGACAACACTTTGCCAATCACTCACCAGTGACTCCTGGTTTTGGTCCTGACCGTTTCTTGCTGTGACAGCTTTGGCATGTTCACAGGGAGGCGTGTATCAAAGCTACACTTGTCAAGCACAAACTCAAGCTACCGGTGTAGTCCTGACAGCTTTGGCACTTTCATGATTTCCACTTTCACTTGAATTTGTCTAGTATCATTATACAGCCGGAATGGATAATAATCCTATAACTACACCCTCACAGCTTTGGCATGATCTCGGATGCAGTTACAGGAAGATACCCACAAACCGTACTGACAAGACGGGCCAAGAAACATGTATCCAATACACGTTACTTTATAGCCATATTTCAAAGCGGGGATTTTCCTACGGAAGCTATACTATACATCCAATGCATAATTTTAATCTAAATCATTTTTCTAAACAATTCAATTCTACCTTAGAACACATAACTCAATCAAACAATTAAATTCCCGTTACATATTCGTTAGCGTATAACTGAACAGTTAAGAAACATATCTAGATTCCATGCATGTGCAAACATTAAAATTGGATTATATATCTAATATCAAGCATGAATAATGTAATGGATGAAGCATTAGAACCGCTCTGATACTATTTTTGTTGAGATTTTAGGCGATGGGCACAGCGGAAGCGCGGTGTTGGTTTCTAAAGTTGTCCCAAGATCATTCAAGCATAAAAACATGTAAATACATTAAAGAAGTATGGCGGAATCATACTTACAATAAACAGATTTTGAAGACGATGAACACAAAAAAATTCCTTGAAGTTTCGGCTAAGGAGAAGTGTGATGTGTTGAGTCCAAGCTCCAAGCTTTGTATTGATGACTCCAAGCTCAATGGATTAGTTTCCCTATCACCTAGTGATGATTCTTGTGAGTGCTAGATGTTGGTAAATTTTGCAACAAAATTCATCTTCTTCCTCCTTGTGTATTCGGCCAAGATGAAGAAATTGGGAGAGTTCAATTTTTGCTTGAATGGGCGTGAATTAGAGATAGAGAAAATGTGTGTTGACTTATCAATTTTGATTTCAAAATCAAATAAATGATTTACCAAAGTTTTGGTAAAAGTCTTACACATCTTACATAACTTGGAGTGTATGCCAAGTTACCATCATTTCATTCACTTACTTCCATCACCATAAAGGTGATTGATGGACAAGTGATGTGACATGATGTGACTTATGGGCCCCACTTGATTCAAAATGTGAGTGGGCCCGCAAACACTCCCGGGCTCGGGTTCGCTAATTCCGAATTAACGAATTTTCTGTTGCGACGTAATTAAATTAAATTTAATTAAATAATGATGCCAAGACAAATTACTATTCATATTGCTAGCGAATTAATTCTAAATTAATTCATTTGCCCGAATTAAAATCTAATTTTAATTCCGCGTCGAATTCTAATTTCGTTTAATATATCGAATATATTATTTTATCGATTAATTCCAAATTAATCGTTCTCTCTCTTCAAATAGTATTTTATCCTCGATAAAATCTCTCCGTAATTAATCCCAGATTAATTAAGTTTGAATCATACATCATCGGTGATCTTCGGGAAGCGACCCAAGAGATCCCTGGATATGTTGGTAGTAAATCTGGTCGTCGGACTATCCGAACACATACGTACCTCGTACTACGTTTTTACCGATTTACGAGACATGGTTGGCTTCTAGCAAAGCACCATGCCTACCCAATTCTCCAGAAATATTCTTAATGGAATATATAATCTATATCGGACGTAGTATACATAGTATTACGTATTGTGATCCAGTATCGGATGTCACATGCAAGGCCCGAGGCTGGAATAGTGTCTGCCACGTACGAAGCATATATCGGATTACAAGCAACTAGTCTATTTAAATCGGATAATCATGACCTTGTCATATTATCCCGATGGTTGCAACCATTTAGAGTACCAGTTCTGTATCCCTGCGTGATCATCATCTCCATATGACTGAAGTGATACTTCCATCTTGACATCACAACCAATACATAACGATTCTCAATAAACCCAGAAGAGGCGTACACAGAACCTGTTAAAGTCCTGGACGACCAAAACCAAAATGTATTGATTGTCGTAAGTACCAGCAATTTAAGTCTCAGGTTAAGACCAAATACACCTACCCTGATGCTGATTCCCATAGACACATAGTCATACTACCAATAGGATTCCGCGGGGTCTATCCAGAGTGAAGCTGTTTCTGTACCATCGGTAAACACAACCTCCTATCACACTTGCATAAGTATCCAATACTTAAATATATGAGAACTATTCCTTTATGCTTCCATAACACGCACAAGTGCAATACTAGTCTATTCCACATTATAGATGTCCAGTCTCGATAATACTACGACTAGGGATATTTAATGATTAAACCTTTATGGATTGATACTGTCTCATATCTAATAATCCAGAACTAATCATAAGGACTTTTATCATTTATATATTAAGTAATCAAATTACAAAATGATAAAATGCAATTTCCATTGCTACATAATTAATTTGTACAAAAACCACAATGTCTTTTACAAATAGTGACGCTATGGGTCATAATTGTCTAACAATCTCCCACTTGGCCTATAGTCAGTCACTCAAGCATCTAATACCTGAATTATGTACATGTTGCTCAAACTTTTACTGAGGAATAACTTTCGTCAGCGAATCTGCAATGTTGTCCTCTGATGCGACCTTCTCGATCTTCACATCGCCATGATGTATGATCTCACGAATCAGATGGAAACATCGAAGAACATGCTTGGTTCGTTGATGAGACCGCGGTTCCTTAGCCTGCGCTATTGTCACAATATAATGGAACGGGCTCAGCTGCTAACGGAACTACTCCTAATCCAATTAGGAATTTTCGGATCCAAACTGCCTCTTTTGCTGCTTCAGCTGCAGCAATGTACTCTACTTCTATTGTTGAATCGGCAACAGTCTCTTGCTCGGAAGATTTCCAGCTTACTGCTCCGTTATTCAAACAAAATATGTACCTGGATTGTGACTTACAGTCGTCTTTATCGGTTTGGAAACTTGCATCGGTATACCCAATTACCACAAGTTCTCCATCTCCATATATTAAGAAAGAATCCTTAGTTCGTCTAAGATACTTTAGGATATTCTTAACCACCATCCAGTGACTATCACCTAGATCGGCCTAATAGCGACTACACATGCTCAAAGCATACGAGACATCAGGTCGCGTACATATCATGGCATACATAATCGATCCGACTGCAGAGGTGAATGGTATCCTACTCATGTTGTCTCTCTCATCTTGAGTTTTATGACACATGTCCTTAGATAGAGTGACGCCATGTGACACTGGTAACAGTCCCCTCTTGGACTGATCCATGTTGAATCGCTTCAACACTTTGTCAATGTACGTGCTCTGGGAGAGTCCAAGCAGCTTTCTAGATCTATCCCGGTCGATCTTTATTCCTAGAATAAAGGCTGCTTCTCCCAGATCTTTCATGGAGAATTTTAATGAAAGTCAAGCTTTCACCGATGTTAACATGGGAAAGTCATTACCAATTAGCAATACATCGTCAACGTAAAGGACAATGAATGTCAGTGTGCTCCCACTAACCTTCTTATATACACACGGATCATCCTCATTTTGAACGAAATCATATTCTTTTATGATCTCATCAAAACGATGGTTCCAAGAACGCGATAATTGCTTCAATCCATAAATGGATTGATTTAACTTACAAACCTTGTTTGCAAGTCTTGGTACGATAAAATCGTCAGGCTGTTGCATATAAACATCCTCCAAAAGGTTTCCGTTAAGGAAAGCAGTTTTGACATCCATCTGCCATATCTCGTAATCGAAATAAGCAGCAATAGCAAGCATTATCTGAATGGATTTAATCATGGCAACAAGTGAAACAGTTTCGTCGTAATCGAAGCCTAGCTTTGTATGTTTGTATGTTGCCATCCATGTCAGTCTTCTTCTTGAAGACCCATTTGCATCCAATAGGCTTTACGCCTTCTAGTGCATCAACCAGTGTCCAAACTTGGTTGGTGTACATGGAATCCATTTCAGAATTCATGGCATCTTTTCATAAACCGGAGTCGATACCTTGTATCGCTTCCCCATACGTAGCCGGCTCATCTTCCTCAATAAGATTAATATCCACATGAGGTGAGATCAGAAACCCATACCTCTCAGGTTGTTTTCTGACTCTCTCCGACCTACGCGGTCCTTGTGTATTCGAAGATTATGGTACAGTCTCATCCCTGATGGACTGTTTATGTTCCTTTAAGGATTCTGTGCCAGGAAAAGTATCACTCTGATTTTCATCGAGTTCTACTTTCCTCCCACTTATCACTGTATTTAGGAATTCTTTCTCAAGGAAAACCGCATATAGAGCAACAAATACTTTGTTCTCTTGTGGGTGATAGAATTAATATCCTTTGGTTTCCCTAGGATATCCTACAAATAGGCATTTATCCGATTTGGGTTCTAGTTTGGTACCTTCCAAATGTTTGACGTATGCCCAGCAACCCCAAATCTTCAGGAATGAGAAACCCGGTTTCTTTCCTGTCCATATTTCATACGGAGTCTGTTGAACAGACTTTGATGGAACCTTATTCAAAATAAGTATTGTACTGTTCATGCATATCCCTAAAAGGAAATAGGTAGCTCTGTGTGACTCATCATAGACCTTACCATGTCTAACAAAGTTTGGTTTCTCCGTCCGGACACACCGTTTAATTGCGGTGTTCCAGGAGGAGTCCACTGTGAAAGAATACTATATTCTTTCAAGTAATCAAGAAACCATTGCTTAAGTATTCGCCACCACGGTCCGACCGTAATGTCTTAATACTTTTGTCGGTCTGTTTTTCTACTTCGTGTCGAAACTCTTTGAATTTCTCAAAGGTTTCCAACTTGTGTCTCATAAGATACACATAACCATAACGCGATCCATCATCCGTAAAGGTTACAAAGTATTCATATCCACCTCTAGCCTGGCTAGACATGGGCCCACATACGTCACTATGAACGAGGGCTAACAGTTTGGTGGCACTGTACATTTACCGCTAAAAGGTGATTTAGGCATCTTGCCTAATAAACAAGATTCGCAGACGTCATATGAATTTGGATCAAATCATTCCAAGTACACACTCTTCAAAAGTGTGGATATACGTGTCTTGTTTATGTGTCCCAGACGACAATGCCACATATAAGTTTCATCTTTGTTACTTACTTTAAGCCTTTTGTTTGTTACATTATATGTTTGAGATTGATTTATATTCAAAATATAAAGACCAATATTTGCATCAGCTGTGCAAATTTCTATATCATTTTTATACATAAAACACCCAATGTTTCTAAATACAAAAGTATACCCACATTGTTTTAACATAGATACAGAAATCATATTCCTAGTCAAACTAGGTACAAAATAACAGTTTATAAGTTCAAATACATGCCCCGAGGGCAATTCCAAAACATAAGTGCCCACGACCAAAATGGCAACACGAGTCCCATTTCCAATGCAGAGGTCAATCTCTCATGAGGCCAGTCTCCTGCTAATCTGCAGATCCTGCACATCAGTACATATGTGAGTACCACAACCAGAATCAAAAATCCAATTTTTAAAACTAGAACTAGACATGTTTATTTCTATAACAAACATACCTGAAGCCGGTGCCTTTCCCGCTTTGATTTCCTTCATATGTGCCTTGTACTCGCGGTAGTCACGCTTCCAGTGACCCCGCATCTCGCACTGCAATCATACATCTTGGGATTTCTCCTTGGGTTTCCCAGAACCCTTTGATGATTTGGCTTTGCCCTTCTTCTTATGCTTATTCTTTTTAACACCTCCAGTCGCCTTGGGCTCAGCCCTCGGAGTCTGAGATGTTGAAGCATAGTGCGCCTCGGGCTTCTTGCCTTTTAGGAGCTCATTTTCTGCCTCTCGCAGAGTGGACATCAACTCTCCAAGAGTTTGGTCTTGGTTCAACATATTGTAGTTCATGATGAACCCACTCCAAGTGTCGGGGAGAGATTGTAGGATCAAATCCACTGAAGTCTCAGCCTCGAAGACTATGCCCATCTGTCTGAGCTGCTCAATGTCAGCAATCATCTGAGAGACATGGTGCTCAAAAGACGTACCCTCTGACATTCGAGCGTGGAAAAGCTTCTTCTGCAACTCATATCTTTGTGATCTAAGATTAGATCGGTGGAGATCGTGTAACTTCGCC
Source organism: Zanthoxylum bungeanum (assembly GCA_019454045.1). Taxonomy (NCBI): domain Eukaryota; kingdom Viridiplantae; phylum Streptophyta; class Magnoliopsida; order Sapindales; family Rutaceae; genus Zanthoxylum; species Zanthoxylum bungeanum. The sequence continues at coordinate 154,171 of SKCR01030633.1, forward strand.
ATCATCTCATAGGGATCCAACCCCTTGTTTTGACGATGGAATTACGGAGTCATAGCGGCAAGTATTATCGATTGAGAAGTCGCATTATCATCGCTATGAGGCTTCCAAAGCTCTAGCTCTAGCAACTGATCAGGTCGGGGCTTAGGCCCAAGAGGTCGCTCTATAGTGTAGAGTAACTTCTCGGATCCCAGAACTATTCTGAGATTCATATCCCAATCCGGAAAGTTTGTGCCATTAAAGACGTTGTCGCCCATGACAATATCCCGAATGCTTAACTTTCATGTCATTTTAACCGCAATAGTCCAACTATTCGATTAACGATGTATGGGTACAGTCTAACTGTTACAAGAAAAATAATAATATATTAGTCCAACTAATAAAATAATTGACGAAATAATTTGAAAGCGCGTAAAGCTAAGTATTTGAACGAAATTGCAAATTCAATACTAGCCTCCCACTATTTTTCGGCGAGCCTCTAACCCTCTGTTGAGTACTCGAGAAACCTAGTTTCCTAGTGGGATAGGATCCCATTAAATAACACACAACCTTGACTTTGGTCAATAAGTTGTATGATATTTAACTAGGTAGATCTCTAAGATCAATTGGATCTCATCCAATTCCTAGATCCGGTAGGTGGACCTCCAAGTCCGAAACATATATATAATATATATGCCAATATATCCAATATATTTTCCTAACCTTTTTCCTCTGAATCAACTAAGCCTTGGCTTTGGCACAACAAGCTTAATGATTCCAGTTAAGCGGGACCCATTGACTTTGGAAAGCTTCGTAATCGATGTCGATGGACAAGATGTGATCTTGACTTTGGCCAACAAATAACAACTTGGACAAGACACATGATATGCAACAAAGCCTTCATGATTCAAACACATCTGCGATGGACAAAGGTCTTGACTTTGGCCAACAAACCAGTACCAATCTTGGATCTTGAGTAAGAATCACTCAATGGAAGGAAAACACTTAATATTTTATTGAGGGTTTTTCACGTAAATTGGCAACCAATTTATTATCTTTGTTAGGTCTCATCATACACCATTAAGCATGCAATCTAAAAGCATAATAAGGCATGAAAATAAATTAATAACGATATGCGGATGGATATTTCACAGATTGTTCCTAGAACAAATCACTCAAATTCCTCTCCCCGGCTAGCACTATTCTTACTTCTACCCAATTACATAATACAATAAAAGAAACCTCATTAACATTGAGGGGAGTTAGGTGAGAAGAGAATTACAAAGAATCAAGAGAGATAAGGCTGGACACGCAGGTCCAATTTAATAAATTCTAAATTTACAACAATTTCCAAAATTGCTCTTTCCCTTCTAATATCCATCCGATATACGTTATTCATTCAACACATTCATGTATTCACACAAAGCATGTTATTCAATAAATCTAATCCAATTAATTAATCTTGAATAAAGTGATCATCCAATGTTCAAACAACGATTTGATTTTGCGCGAGTCCAACTCATTTGAGAATAAGTACTCAAAGTACGAATTCTTATTTAATTCCAAATTAAATAACTACACTTTTAATGCGCCTTTTAAGACTTAGACTCCAAATCTAATCTAAATGGGTCTCAAAGCCCAATTAACATCCAATGTTGTTTAATTAAAGTCCAATGGGCTTTCAATTATTTTCTTAAGGCTTGGACTTTGGTCAATCTGGGTCAAACCCAAATACCAAAGCCCATTCAAGGAATCACCCTTATATGTCAAGAAACCAATTTAGGCCCATAAGGCCCAATTAAACATAAAAGGCCCATTTGTCACATTTGGACTTAATGGAATGATTTAGGCCCAATTTGGATCCAATCCAATTGACCTAAACCAACTTGGCCCAACCAAGCCCATTAGGCCCAAATACAACATTTAAAGCCCAATTCTAAATTAATCCCAACTAATTAAATTTTAATTTTCCAAATTTCAAAATTCAATTAATTAAAGTGTATTACATCAATTAATTATCTAAATTAATATTTCCAAAATACTAATTTAATAAATTAATGATGTATTATTTTGTTCAACTCATGTCCAACATTTTGAAATAAAAAATCATCTCATTCATGCTCATCATGCTCACGGCATTTTATGGGTTTTTACATTCGATTCCGATTTCAATCCGATTGAATCTTAAATCAATATAACCATGTCTTTCAACTCATCCAATGATAAAAAAACAAAAAATACCATGACATTTAGGGCTACTCATGATTCGGCCAAGCCAACATTTTGGGCAAAAATTGATCCAATTAATTTTTCATGAAATTGATCATAAATAACTCCAAGTTATCCATATACAAGCATGCTCAAACAAACAATTTGGTTAAATCATGCTCAAATCCAATTTACCCAAATTTTACCCTAATCATTTTCATGCTCAAATTAGGCTTTGATACCATTGTTGGTTTCTAAAGTTGTCCCAAGATCATTCAAGCATAAAAACATGTGAATACATTAAAGAAGTATGGCAGAATCATACTTACAATGAGCGGATTTTGAAGACGATGAACACAAAAAATTCCTTGAAGTTTCGGCCAATGAGAAGTGTGATGTGTTGAGTCCAAGCTCCAAGCTTTATGTTGATGATTCCAAGCTCAATGGATTAGTTTCCCTATCACCTAGTGATGATTCTTGTGAGTGCTAGATCTTGGTAAATTTTGCAACAAAATTCACCTTCTTCCTCCTTGTGTATTCGGCCAAGATGAAGAAATTGGGAGAGTTCAATTTTTACTTGAATGGGCGTGAATGAGAGATAGAGAAAATGTGTGTTGACTTATCAATTTTGATTTCAAAATCAAATAAATGATTTACCAAAGTTTTGGTAAAAGTCTTACACATCTTACACAACTTGGAGTGTAAGCCAAGTTACCATCATTTCCTTCACTTACTTCCATCACCAAAAAGTTGATTGATGGACAAGTGATGTGACATGATGTGACTTGTGGGCCCCACTTGATTCAAAATGCGAGTGGGCCCGCAAACACTCCCGGGCTCGGGTTCGCTAATTCCAAATTAACGAATTTTCTGTTGCGACGTAATTAAATCAATTTAATTAAATAATAATGCCAAGCAAAAGTACTATTCACGTCGCTAGCGAATTAATTCTAAATTAATTTGTTTGCCCGAATTAAAATCTAATTTTAATTCCGCGTCGAAATCTAATTTCGTTTAACATATCAAATATATTATTTTATCGATTAATTCCAAATTAATCGTTCTCTCTCTTCAAATAGTATTTTATCCTAGATAAAATCTCTCCGTAATTAATCCCAGATTAATTAAGTTCGAACCATAGGTCATCGGTGAATCTTCGGGAAGCGACCCAAGAGATCCCTGGATATGTTGGCAGTAAATCTGGTCGTCGGACTATCCGAACATGTACGTACCTCGTACTACGTTTTTACTGATTTACGAGACATGTTTGGCTTCTAGCAAAGCACCGTGCCTACCCAATTCTCCACAAATATTCTTAATGGAATATATAATCTATATCAGGCGTAGTATACGTAGTATTGCGTATTGCGATCCAGTATCTGATGTCACATGCAAGGCCTGTGGCTGGAATAGTGTCTGCCCCATACGAAACATATATCGGATTACAAGCAACTAGTCTCTTTAAATCAGATAATCATGACCTTGTCATATTATCCCGATGGTTGCAACCATTTAGAGTACCAGTTCTGTATCCCTGCGTGATCATCATCTTCATATGACTGAAGTGATACTTCCATCTTGACATCACACCCAATACACTACGATTCTCAATAAACCCAGAAGAGGCGTACACATAACCTGTTAAAGTCCTGGATGACCAAAACCAAAGCGTATTTATTATTGCATGTACTAGGGATGTAAGTCTCAGGTTAAGACCAAATACACCTACCCTGATGCGGATTCCCATATACACATAGTCATACTACCAATGGGATTTCGCGGGGTCTATCCAGAGCGAAGCTGTTTCCGTACCATCGGCAAACACAACCTCCTATCACACTTGCATAAGTATCCAATACTTAAATATATGAGAACTATGCCGTTACGCTTCCATAACACGCACAAGTGCAATACTAGTCTATTCCGCATTATCGATGTCCAGTCTCGATAATACTACGACTAGGGATATTTAATGATTAAACCTTTATGGATTGATACTGTCTCATATCTTATAATCTGGAACTAATCATAAGGACTTTTATCATTTATATATTTAAGTAATCAAATTACAAAATGATAAAATACAATTTCCATTGCTACATAATTAATTTGTACAAAAACCACAATGTCTTTTACAAATAGTGACGTTATGGGTCATAATTGTCTAACATGCGGGTCGGGCGAAATCGTATTATAAAACTTTTTCAAAATACCGAATAATTTATTCAATATCTAATATGAATAATTTATCTATTTTTCACCTAAACCTATTTATTCAATATCAAATATTGACATAAATATAGTTGAAACTCTGGAAAACTTTTACGAAAACTGATTTTCCGTAAAATGGCGTAAAACACATTTTGGACCGAACCGACCATCCGACACTTATGGAAACTACCCAGGTAAGCTCCAATAGTGTCGAGGCAATTCATGGGCTGCTCGAACAGTGATGGATTCACTGTTTGGATAGTCGCCACCCGGTTGGCCCGAAATCCACATGGTAACGCTGTTTTGGCCGTTTTCACTTATTTCAACTCGGAAACACTTTCCGGCAATTGTTCCAACTCCTAAAACACATCCATTACATTAATTTAACTTAAAAAACATCAATATATGCACTGAAAAATCCAGATCTGATCAACAACGCAAATTGACCAAATTTTCATGCTTTAATCCAATTTTCACCAAGATTAATCTAATTAATCCAACACCAAAGAAGTCCCACCACACATGAACAACTCTTGAACAATTCTAGGCTATCTTAGAGTGGATCAACAACTCTAGAATTGCAACAAGGTTTTCCAACAACATTGATTAAATTGGACACTTATTACACTAATTGCATCCAATATCTACTTCACACATGGATAATCTTCCTTCTCCATCAACCAAAAACAAAAGCCCCAAATTTTCACAAACAAAGAAACTCTAGAACTTTTCTAAGTATTCAAGAAAACATGAAACCAATTTACAAGCTTGGGTTGCAGATGATTACCTTTTAATCTCTTAAATTCCAAGCTTTTTCTTGAATTTTCTTTATCTTTCTTCTTGATTTCATCAAACCAAAATTTAGGGTTTATTTTTAGAGAGGGAGTCGGCCATAAGGTAAGGAAGAAGATGATGAAAAATAATTTTCCCTCTTTCTTTTATAATGACCGAAAAATGGGTTTTCGGGGCATTTTTGTCCTTTGTAAATTTATTCAAATTAAATCAAACCATACTTTATATTAACCAATCAAAATTGGACAAATAAAGTTTAATTTAAATCATGCCAAGTGTTCCAATTATAAGTCACCATGTATCATATCCATAATGACAATTGGATAAGGCTTGAAAATTCAATTATTTAATTATTTAACATTTAAATTAGTAGATAATAAATAACAACCATATATGTATTTTTATATACATTAAATAACAAATACACATATTTATGGCATGTGTCAAAATCTCATTGACGAATAATTAATGTGTATCTAATCGTATTATGTATCAAATACAAATACGCAATAATTATTAGTGGACAAAATCCCATAATTGCATGTGTTATCGTTTAACTGATTAAACGATCTAAATTAACTCATTTAATCCGGTGAAGTATTGTGAATAATCCGTATTATTCATATCGCGTTGTCCAGGTGCTCAACGAGTACACTTCATACTGTGGGACTCTCTAAGTTTAGGTTTATCCGTCATAAAATCCAATTTCGTGTCCATAATCCACCCACTCATGGATTATGACGACCACATATAATCTCGCTAAAATATACAAGTCGACGTCATAACATACGTATAATCCCTCTGTCACAAGCTATCCGTATTATACCTGTGATATAGATAATAACGTCAAATCTATTCGGTTTAATACATTCGACTTTCAATTTACGATCTTTAAATAACACTCCGAACTGGTTTCCGAAGTTATGCCACGACCATGGATTCACTAGATCGTAAACACGTGTTGGATGCCTATGCCCTGTATATAGGACTGACGGATCATATATTGATACGCACAAGATATCATTAGCATTAGTCCATACCCAACGAACATGTGGAGGTCTGATCATGACTTGATTGTTGACGTGACTGCCATAAAAGTGTAGAAGATAGCTCATATATCAACAGTGGTAACTCAAGTCGAAGGACGACTATTCTCGCTCAACTCGAGAAGGTTCCTATTGACGTTGGTGTACCATCTAATAGGAAACCTTCAATAAGTCATTCAGTGTCTTATCAAATAAACACCTACATGTCTATACGAGTCTCCTGAGACTCATTGTTCACTGGGATAAACCATCAGACCAAGTCACGATGCACGACATGTACTGGTCTTAGCGGATTTTTACTAACCGACTCGTGTTAGCAAATCTTGACCAGGAACTTTATTTAAGGATATACAACTAATAGTGTGCTTCCCAATTTCAATTACAAACTATGTTGTAACTGCGCACTATACTATAAATCCTAGGGTCTTTGTCTAATATACACGTATCACTGAACCAGATTCAGTTTCGATCTAATCGTAATCAAAAATCTAATCGCAATTAGATCGAATAAGCGTGTAAAAGACAAGGGTGCTAAAATTAAAATAGTAATTTTATGGAAAATATAATTGCTTGTATTTATGAATCGGACATAAATATTATCCGGATTGGCACTTCGAGCACCAACCCTAACGATTTATTTACCTTCAATTTTATTGCAATAATTATCTCATAATTATTACTAACTTAATAATCTCATAATCAAGACTTGATTATCTCATAATCAAAGAATTCTAGAAAACGTTAAGTTAAACTAATTTAACATAGTTTTCATTTGTGACAATAAATATTATTAATCTCATTAATAATATATAAATATAAAGTGAGCATATAATTAGACAATCTAATTATATTAGGTTTGCTACAGTTAATCGAGCTAGCACGAGAACCAAATGGACCTACGGTTCCGAGCTCCAATAATTCTGAAATATTAATTAAACTCTTTAATCAAATATTACGAATTATTAACTCCGCGTTATTCCACTAAAAACTCAAAGTTGAACTCACATTACCGTAGATGGATAAAATAAAACCGAACAACTTCGATGTCCATCGATATAGTCATTACATATGGATATAGCCCTTCACGAATATCTCATAAATAGAGTCGGGTCAAATGTCTGTTAAACCCATCTAAATATTTTTTCTCTTAAGCACCATTGATTCTATAATGAACAATTAATTAATAACAATTATGAATATAAAACTTTCTATTCGTAATAGAAAAGTTGAGCGCTCAAATTGTTCAAGTCCCGAATCAACTCTTAAAAGAGATATCCATCTACTTCTCGTAAGAAATAGTGAATTCTATATCTATGTAAAACATTCCCAGCTACACACCAAACCATATCCCCAAAATATATAGTTATTGGCCAGGAATGCATCACCAACTTCACCATAGTAAATCAAATGACACATCCTATCATGCATGAGTTCGTAGTACACTCAGGATTAAGATCGAATCCACATATGACCATCTATTTGATAAAATGAATTTCTTCGGTTAACGGATATTAAAAGAAATTTGTATTTATCTGAGTCCAGTCCTATATGATCTCATCATACAAGGTGCCTTCATTCCCATGTCACTACATGAACGATCACGGATCAAGGTCGTCATACAAGTATGGAATGGACCGCACCGCAGCTATAGATAAACCACAAACAAAGTACCCTATTTGTTTGCTCTCTATGGACTATTTAGATTACTAACTCAAGACTTAAATCCTCTCGTGCATCAAAACATACACTAAGTCTGAAAGTACAAGAGTAATCAAGGTAAACAAGACAATTGGACAATATGCGATATAATCAAACAACTTTGATAAAATGAATAATGCATTTATTATATTACAATAACCAATTCCATTTACAATACAAAAAACTCTAGGACGTAAATCCCAACATCCAATTCTACCTTGGAAAACATGAGTTAACTTAACCATTAAATCACCACTATGTTTTTCGTTAGCGTTGAACCGAAAAATTAAGAAACATCTAAATTACATGCATGTGTAAATATCAAACTTGGATTATAAATCATATATCAAGGATGAAAAATGTAATGGATGAAGGATCAGACTCATTTTGATACCATTTTTGTTGGGGTTTTCTTAAAAGACACGGCGGAAGCGTTGTTCGGGCGAAATCGTAACTTTAAAACTTTTAAAGCTACCAAATAAATTATTCAATATCCAATATAAATATTTAATTCATATTTCACCTAAACATATTTATTCGATATCAAATAAAGAGATAAACAGTTTAGAAATATCGTGAAATTTGCACTAAAAATATTTTTCCGCAAAGTGACATAAAATGTGTTTTTGTCCAAACCGACCAACCAATACACCCGGTAAGCCTGAAACTCACTCGATAACGTTGTTTTTTGCTGTTTTCGCATTTTTCAACTCCGAAAAAAATTCTGTAAATTATTCCAATGCCCGAAACACATCCAATACATTTATACAATATACTTTTCATCACCAAAATCACATAAAATCCATATTTACTTTGGTAACCAAAAATATCATTTTTCATGCTATAAATCCAATTTTCTCAATATTAATCATATCAATAATTACACAACCAAAGTCACCACAAATGAATAACTAAAGAATAATTCTATGAGTTACAAGAGTGGTCATAACACTCTAGAATGGCAACAAGTCATCAAATGACAAAATTGAACTAATATTACACTAATATCATTCAATCTAACTTCACACATGCTTTTGGCCTCCAAATCCATCATCCAAATCAAAAAGCCCCAAATATAAGAAAGGAAGAAACCTTAAAATGTGTCTAGATACTCAAGAACAAGAAACAAACTTTATAAGTTTAAGAGTTATGAAGATTACCTCCAAATCTCCTAATTTCCTTAAACTTTTTCTTGATTTCTTCACTTTCTTTCTGTTTCTTCAAAAAAAAAATTTGAGAGCTTTTTTCTTAGAGAGGGTTCAGCCATGGAGGTTTCTTTGTAGAGAAAACCAAATTTTCTAACTTTAAAAACAAGCCAAAACTGACTCAGGGAGGATATTTTAGTCATTTTGTTATTTTAATCAAATTAAATAATAATAATAAGCTTTAAGTTAACAAATCTAATTTGTAAACTTTAAGCTTAATAGAATCATGCCACATGTAATCAATAATAATCAAACATATTCCATAACAATTATGTAATACTGAAATAATATAATTATCTAGATATTTAATATTTAAACATCTAAATAATTAATTAATGTGATTATCATTATATATGTATTTTATTTACATTAAATAACAAATACATATATTAATGGCATGTGTCAAAGTCTCATTTGACAATTAATTAATATGTATTAAATCAAATTTTGTATCAAGTACAAATACACATTAATTATGAATTGACTAAAATGCCTCTAATGCATGTATTTTCATTCAACCGTTTAAATGATTCGAATTAACTCATTTAATGTGATGAAGTATTATGAATAATCTATATTATTCATAACGCGTTGCCCAAGTGCTCAACGAGTACATTTCATATTGTGGGACTCTCTAAGTTTAGGTTTATCCGTCACGAAATCCAATTTTGTGTCCATAATTCACCCACTCATGAATTATGATGACCACAAATAATCTCGCTAAACTATACAAGTCGAGGTCATTACATACGTATAATCCCTCTGTCACAGGCTATCAATAATATACTGGGGATATAGATAAGAATGTCAAATCCCTAAGGTATAATATAGTCGACTTTCAAATTTAGGATCACTAAATAACACTCAGAACTCACTTCCGAAGTATACCACGACCATGGATTTTTTAGATCACAAATACGTACATGATACATATGCCTTGTACACAAGACTGATAAATCCTATCTGATACTCACAGGATATCATGAGCATCAGTCCACACCTAACGAAAAGGCGGAGGTCTTATCTAAATAGATCGGTGACGTGACTACCATAAAGTGTGGAGGATATCTCATATATCCATAGTGGTATCGCAAGTCGAATGACCACTATGCTACTCGACTCGAGAAGATTCCTATTGACATTGGTGTGCCATCTATTAGGAAATCTTTGGTGAGTCGTTCGGTGTTTATCAAATAAACACCTACACGTCTATACGAGTCTCCCAAGACTCAAGGTTCATTAGGATAAACCATCGGACCAAGTCTCGATATTCGACATGTACTGGTCTCAGTGGATTTTACTAACCGGCCAGTGTCAGTAAATCTTGACCAGGAACTTTATTTGATAATATACTTCTAGTATTGATACTTCCCATGTCAATTACGAACTACTTTGTAACTTCACACTATAAAATATATTATCGGGTCTTTGTCTAATATATACATATCATTAAACCATATTTAGTTTCAATATAATCGTAATTAGATAAATATGTATATAAAAGCAAGAAGTACTACCATAAATATGTAATATTATTGAAAAAAGAATTGTGCGTATTAATGAAAAGACATAAATACGATCCAGATTGGCACTCCGAGCACCACCCTAACATGAAGAACTTTTATTTCTTAAGAAATAAAACTCCAATAACCCTTATAAAGGAATACGTCCGTCTAAACCTTAAATATTAGACTTTTTGAGAGCACAAAGCAGAGAACAACACCCAGAACATATCGCTCAACCAGTCCCGAAGATTGAAGTAGAGAATCTTGCTACAAATTATTTCTACCCTTTTCTCTTTAGTTTATTTTCATGAATTACTACCTTATATTAATGATTTGTTTGCTTTTAATGACAATCATGTGTAACTAAATCATTAGTCTAGGGTTGTAATGGATCTCTAGCAGAATGATTTAATTTAAACTTCCATCTTTTTATTCTTTTGGGTTTGTTATTGGATTATTTATTATTCTCTATATTTAATGCATTTTATTATTTGGCCAGCTATAGAATATGTATGGTAAATCCGTAGGAACTTGAAAAATGGAATTTGGATTTAGCCTTAAGAATAATAGTGTGTGATCTTATTATGTTGAATGGATTTCCATGCATGATAGAAATATATCTATAAGGCATGTGTAGCCAATATTAGGACCTGAACTTAATGAGTTTGACTTAAATTAATTATCATAAAAATATAGGTAATTAACTTAAGTTAGGTATTTCTACCTGACCATCGAAATAGACTTGTAGATAAATTAGTGTTATAGATTAATAATCCTTAACAGTAATCCAATTGAATGAAAAGTGCAATAATTCATTGTTTGCATGCTTAGGTGAAGTTACAACCCTTAATGTCTTCTTTCATATAAGTTTCTCCAAATTTAATTACTTCTTGTTTATTTAGCTTATTGGTCAAATTAATTTCTACTAATTCATCTCTCTCCAATTATTTAGTTTTAGCAAAGTAGGGTCAGTTTAATATTAATATGTTTAATAATAAGTACTTGTGAGATCGATATTTTTTGTACTACTAAGTGATACATACGATTGCGTAACGTATGAAAATCGTAATCGACGACCATAACCATTACTACTGCGGTATGACTACCGCCATTATTGCCACGACCACGAGATGTAGGAGTGACATAATATTTGCGGTGATGGCAGAGACAGTACCAATGGAAGGTTTAAGGGATCTTAGAAATATTTCAAAAATCCCAGCTTTTGAGACAATATCATAGAAGCTTGGCATTAGAGTGGAGGAGAACATGGAGATTTTAGGGTGAGACCACAGAGGCACATGTGGGCCTTTTCTATGTCATCCACAGGACGTTCCATTATAGTGAGCTGATCGCATAAGCCTTTGAAGACATGAGAGTAATTGAAGACAAACCGGGTGCCCTTTTTCAACAATTTGAGGTAGTCTTTAAGGCAAATTTCATGCGATTTAGAGTTTTTGCTGAAGGTTATGGCAAGTGCATATCGTACAACGTGAGCAGACCTGAGGCATACAACCACAACTAGTGCTTATTCAGATAAGGAATAGAGAAGAATACGGTGAGCAAGCTAATCGGTGCGAACCCAGTCAGCCACCTCAGAAGTAGAAGAATAAGTAGACACTGGTTTTGGTAAAGAACCATCAATATAACTTAATAAGTTTTGTGATTGGAGTAAGGGCAACAGTTGACTGCGCCATAATGAGTGTTAGAAACTGAAATAGGAGAATATGAAGAAAAATATACTAGTTTTCTTGATTTCAATATGAATTACAAATGACCTTTATATAGACATTAAAAATATAAGATATTAATTGCATATCTACTAACAAGTAACATTAATATCATATCTACCAATATTAATTACACAATAACAACTAACATTCATATCATATCTACCAATATTAATTACATACTAACAACTAACATTAATATCATATCTACCAATATCCCCCCTTAAACTCAAGATGGTAGTGAGGAAACTAGACTGAGTTTGGAAACGTGGGTTGTGCAATGGCCAAGGAGAAATGACTTGGTGAAGATATCAGTTATTTAATCATCGGAGCATAGATATACCAACCGAAGAGTACCGCGAGCAATATATTGACTAATGAAATGACAATCAATCTCAATGTGTTTGGCACGTTCGTGTAATACATCATTATATGATATTTCAATACTGCTTTGATTGTCACAGTAAACAGTAGTAAGGGATGGTTGAGGCACTCTCATAACTTTGAGGAGCCAACGTAGTCATAGAAGTTCGGCAGTAGTCATAGCAATAGCTTGATATTCAACATATGTACTAGAATGAGCAATCAATGTTTGTTTCTTACTATGCCAATAATTAAGCGAGTCACCCAGAGAAACAAAATAACCAGTAGTGGATCAATGATCAGTAAGGTCACATGCCCGATCTGCTTCAGAGTAAGCTCAAAAAACAAGTAAATAATTAACAGAGAAATGGAGATCACAAAAGAGAGTGCCTTTAAAATAGCGAAGGATGCAAAGTACAGTAACATAATGAAGAGATCGAGGAGTAGCCATGAACTGACTTACAATATGAACAACATAGGCAATGTTTGGTCGAATGATAGTAAGAAAAATGAGACTACCAACTATTTATCTGTAGATAGTAGGATCATCAAGAGGAGTGCAATCTATAGGTGTAAGTTTAGTATTATACTCAAAATGGGTTGGAACTGTCTTGCTATCTGTAAGGTTGGCTCGAGAAATAAGATCAGAAGCATACTTAGCTTAAGAGAGATGATAGCCATCATCAGATGAAGTAACTTCAAGGCCCAAGAAGTAACTCAGAGAACCAAGATCTTTCATTTCAAATTGTTGATTAAGAGACTGTTTAAGATCTATAATTCATGAATCATCATCCCAGTAATAATCATGTCATCAATATAAAGAAGTAGCATTAGGATGCTTGTACCAGATTTTCAAAGGAATAGGACAGAGTCATATGGACTGGAGGTTGTTAGTTCCATTTTTATTGACAATTTCCTTAATTAAACAAGTTCAATAGAGTTGTAATAAGTCTTGAAGAACTTGGAGCAATTGGACTGGTATTTGGTAAAACTGTGCATAAAGATCAGACATGTGTTAATGCTGCGTTCGTTGAAGCGTTAGAATGTATGGTGTTAGTGTCACGTTCGTTGTTGGGTTCGAACAAAACTTGTCAGAATGTTCCCATGCTTGGGGCGTCCTTTAGTACATTCGTACAAACCATTCAAGACAGCAAACGTTCGAGGTGCGTTCGAGCATGCATTCCAACAAAAACTTCCAGAGAGCACGCGTTCGAGTGGTGTTCGAATGCCCGTATGGAACTTAGTTATTTTGGATGCGTTTTTAACCTATTTTGTTGTTAGGAAGCCTCTCTCTTTGCCCTACATTTATAAAAACATTATGACCACCTTCCCCAAGTGTTGAAAACACATTCTCTCAAAGCTTCAAACCTACATAACGTTTCAACCTATTCTTTTCTCATCTTGAAGACTTCATTGTTTACCTTGTCTCCGCTGTTATGGTGAGATTGACCTTTGTTAAGCTATCAATATAATCATATGAACTTTCAATGAAGATTGGCATTCAGAATTTCGGTTTTCAGAGTTGCAGAGTTGATCCCCTCAGAGACTTCAGAGGTTCTGAAGAAAATTGTAGGGTACGGGCTCGAGGAATTCTTCGAGTTCTTGCAGTCTAGAGGTACTATAGTTTATGGAGTTTTTACCATAGGTCTTTTACCATCACTGTAATTTTTTCTCTTTATAATGGATTTGGGCTGGTAGCCGAGATACCCGAAGTGATTTTTGACTCGCACGAGTTTTCCACTTTGTCAATAAAATTATTGTATTGATTTATTTATTGTATTCATTTTTTTTGCTTGGATTTATAAATTGTTAGACTTATTGGGTGATTGTTAATTTGATTAATCTATAGAAATAATATTTAGGACTTGTTTTAAGATATTGTGTTAAATTCCGCATACGGTCAGAACCTTTGACTAAACATGAATTTTCAGAGGTGAACCCAAGCTGACAAATAGTCATACTCAACTTGGAAAATCTATAGGTGTAAGTTTAGTATATATCAATGTTTACCGCCCCTTTTACCTAATATTTTGTTTAGTTTCTCGGGTTCGATGAACATTTTGATGTGTTTTAGTTTATTTTGCAGACAAAATAAAATTGGGACTCAATGGAATCATTTAGGACGAAATGTGGAACAAATAAGGACAAAAACTGGACTTGACATTTTGATTTTGGAGGTTGGAAACTTGAAATGGCGTTCTAACGAAGTACAATTTCGGAAATTCCAACTTTGCACATTTTTGTATTTTGGCAATAACGTTCTACTCTGATATTGAATTGAGGTGATTCAGGTTCCAGAGTAAAGAAGACTCAAAGATCTACAACTTTTTCGTTCATAGTAATTTCAAATTCTGAAGATTTTATGACCGAAATTGATGGAATATCCGTAAGTGAGTTATGTCTAATTATTAAAGTCATTTTCAAAACAAAAAAAAATAATAAATATGAAAATTGTCAAACTTGCACCAAACATGCTTGCATGTTTGGTGGAGGATTTGGTGCCATGTTTGATGCCATGTTTGGAGGAGAAATTGGTGAGAAATTGGTTGAGAAATTGGTGAAGGCAAAATTTTGCCTATAAATACTAAGCTATTTAATTTGTAAATCTCATGCTTTCCTTAGGTTTTTGTAAGGAATTTAAGGATTGTATCTTGTTTGTATTTATTTTCAGTATTTTAATTATGTATTTTTATTTTCAGTAATAGAAATAGTTTATTTTCGTTTCTTTTCTTTTATGTTTAGTAGTTAAATTTCCGCTAGGGGAAGGGTGAAGCTTTTATTATTTTAGTTTAGATCAATCTCCCTTAATTATAATATGGAAATCAGAATTTAAAATAAAGGTTTTACCACCTTAATGGCTGGTTTTATTTATTTGACATAATGTGACACCGCCTATATGGTCGGTCTTTAGGTGAAAGATGACTACCGCCTATATAGCTAGTTTATGGACAAATAATGACACCGCCTTTATGGTCGGGTGGACTTAATTGAAAATCTAACTTAATTAGGATACCACCTATATGGTCGGTTGGTAAAATTAGTGATAATTTCTATATTATAATAAGGGAGATTTCTAAATTAGAAATAGTAAAAGTGTATCCCCTAACCCCAACATTTTCTTTTTATTCTAGGGAAATGATGAAACACAATATTCACATGCTTAATAATTGATTTAATTATATAATGGGTAATTCTTTAGTTTGTTTATTGAATCTTAAGCTTAATGCTTCTTGTTGCTTGATCACCAATAAGATTGATGTAGTAAACTTAAAATGAACTTGGAAAATGGATTTTAGGTTTTAGCCTTAGATTCAATAGCTCACGATCTTCCTTGAGGATAGATAACCCTTTAATATATTTCCTTACATGATATGAATATACCTGTCGGGCGGGGGTAGCCACAATTGTAACTTGAACTTAATGAATTCATGTAACTTGGTTAACATGGGAATATGATTAATTGGGTTACTTTAGGTGTTTGCATCTGACCATCTGAAAAGGCTTTTGCATATTTTCGTGTTCCAGGTTAGCAAACTGATTTATTACACATATATAAGAAAATCAATTCATCATTAGAAAAATATTGTGTTGAATCACAACCCTAGATATTTGTGTATTTTGTTTATTTTCCTTAGTATTTTCTTTTCTGTCTTTATTTATTTAATTATTTAGTAAATCTACTTTCAACCAACCAATCAACAAATCATTCCCTTCTCATCTCAATTAGATACTTGTAAATAAATAGTATCAATAATTAATAACAATAATAAAAATTAAGTCCTTGTGGGATCGATATTTTTATACTACTTGAACGATACATGCGCTTGCGTTGTATGTGTGTGATCACGCCGGTCAAGTTTTTGGCGCCGTTGCCGGGGACTTTTTTTTCTTGAATTATTAATTTTGAAGCTATCTAATTTACTTGTAGCTAATTTTCTTTTTATCTGTTATTTTTATTTTCATCTTTTTTTTTCAGGTGGTTGACATGGATCTTAATTGAGTGATAAAGGAATTATGAGTTTTACGAGGTGAAGATACAACCCAAATCAGAGAACAACAGTCTGATTTTCTGAGGCCTGTTGTCCAACCCAACAGCTATCACTGGATGTCAGAAACAACAAATACTACATTTGCCCAACAGAACGCAATGGGGAGATGTGAGATATGTAATGGTAACCACCCAAGCATAAACCACTACTACAATTTAGGGTGGCAGAACTATCAGAGACCTTTATATAATGAACCAACATATTTCTCTGACCCCTATTTTTCATCTTATCCACCATCAACCTTTGATCTTCATCACGAACCAGAACCATCAGAGGAAGATCAATTGATTCACTTGCTCAAAAATTGGCTCGAGGAACGGGAAGCTCAAATTGATGCACAATTTCAGAGTCAAGTGGAATCTATACAAAGGATGGCAGATCAAATCAGACAATTAACAAAAAACATGAATTACATATCTCACGGAGCAAATGACACTGATGAAGCCTTCAAGTACCAATCATTTCACGATGACACTTTAGCAAAGAATGAGGCTGAGCAATATCAGGAATCTGAGATATCAGTTCAGGAACCCGAACCAGTAAAGTCTCAATTTTATTTTTATTATTCAAACTCTGATGAGGATGAAAAAGCAGAGCTGTTTGTGCCAACAAAAATTGAGGATGAAATTTTGTATCCTCAAAATGAAGATCTTGGAGCTTCTATTGCAGAAATATTTAAAGAAGATCGACATGAGCCAGTCATATCAACCACATAGGATAAAGACCTAAAATCTGACATCTCTTTACATCATTAGGTTGACACTTATGGAGCATGCATTTCACAAATGATAGATGAAGAAATGAATGCGAAAATTTTAAAATACATCTGTGAAGAAAATATGGAAAAAGATGCAGGACAAATAGAGAAACAAATGACTGACCATATTGAAGATCTCATACATTTAGGAGAAACATCACTGTTTTGGGGAGTACAAATCAAAGACATCACCCAGAGGCTTGATAGAATGGAACTTCCATTCAAAGTCAAGCACCATACGAGACCTCTTGATTTTATTTCTTTCTTTTCAGGAACCACTGGAGTGATAAAGTTTAAGAAGGTGGCACTGATGAGTGGTATTTATATCACTATTTCTCACTCATTTGACCTAATGTTTTGTATTGTTTCTCGAGATTTATGAACATTTTGATGTGTTTTGTTGTTATTTTGTAGATAAATAAAGTTTGGATAGCACTGGAGGTAATTTGGGGCAAAACCGGACAAAAATGCGTCAGCATGGATATTTTGGTCTTTTGCGCGTCGCGACGCCAGGAGCTTCAGCGTCGCAACGCCTAACATGCACCGCAGTCTGCTATCGTGCGCCTGGTCAACGGGTCAGAATTTGAGAAGTTTGACTTTGCTAACGTGCGCCTAGACACGTGTCACCACCACAGAAGATCTGTTAACGTGCGCACGCCACATCATCATGACGCCATCAATGACGTCATCACAATTATTGAGTTATCATGAATAGTGCCACGTTATCAATGACGTCAGCATAATAATTGAGTCTCCAGCCGCCATGCCACGTGTCGACCTTATCCTCTTATCCGAATGGCCACGTGTCAAGCCGTTATTGTGCCACGATTAACTGTTCCAGCGTCGCGACTCTGAACTGTTCCAGCGTCGCGACGCCCGCGGCTTATCCGTGCCTATAAATAGAGCTCGAAATTTCAGATTTCAGTGTACCATTCTCTCTCACTTCTTTTATGTAATTAGGGAGTGCTTCTCTCTCTAAGTTTCTTTTACTTTAGTTTTGTAATTTTTAATTACGTTCTGTAATAATAATAATTTACTTTCTTTATTTTACAGTTTTTACTATTCACTATGAGGAGGTAACTTCCCTATGCTAGGGTGAAAGGTAATTCTTTTACTATTGCTATTTAGATTAATCTCCCTTAAAAATAATATATTTACTATTTAAAATTTGACTTAAAAAGGGATACCGCTATATTGGTCGGTTGGTAAATCAATTTAACTTGGTTAAACCTGATTAAGAAATGATACCGCCAGATTGGTCGGTTGGTAAATTTAATTCCTTTTCCGCCTTTATGGCTGGTTTATTTTGGTTCCGCCTTTATGGCTGGTTGGACTTAATTTGACTTAATCAGGATACCGCCAGATTGGTCGGTTGGTAATAATCACAAGTTTATATATTATTTTCTGGGAGATTATCTAAATTAGTAGTAGTAGAAATAATTCCTTTTACCTTAGCATTTTTATTTTATTTTACTTTTCAGCATTTATTTTACCACATTTACTTTATGCAATTTTATTTTAAGTCTTTTAAGTTTTTAGCCCTAGTTATGTGTCGTAGCTAAGTTAGTTATCTAGGGTTGTGATGAATTTCAATTTAATCGGTTTATAAGGGTTAGATTATAGTTTGGGTAATTTAAAGATTTATTTATTGAGTCTTAATCTTAAAGCCTTTTTATTAACTGGCCATTAATAAAATTGATAAGGTAAACTTAAAATGAACTAGACATAGGGATTTTAAGTTTAAGACCTTAGACTCAATAGCCCACGATCTTCCTTGAGGATAGATAACCCTTTAATAGATTTCCTTACAGGATAGGAATATACCTGTCGGGCGGGGGTAGCCATAATTGGAACATAAACTTAATGAATCTAGGTAATTTGGTTGACATAGACATATGGTTCAATTGGATTATACTAGGTATTTGTAATTGACCATCGGAAGAGGCTTTTACATAATTTAGTGTTCCAGGTTAATAATTGATATATTACCCAACTATAGGATAACTACTTCATCTTTTAAATAATATTGAAATAAATCACAACCCTGGATAGTTTTTATAAATGAATTTTCATCATTTCACTTAAGCAAAAATTTATTTACTTGTTTTAAATTTAGAATCATCGCCTTTTTCCAACCAAATCAAATCAATCTGTTAGATACCAGTAATCAGTTAACCTCATAAAAATTAATAGATAAGGTTTTAAGTCCTCGTGGGATCGATACTTTTTATACTACTTGAACGATACGTGCGCTTGCGTTATACGCGTGTGTTTGCACCGGTCAAGTTTTTGGCGCCGTTGCCGGGGACTTATTTATCTTTTACTATTAGTTTAGGGGTTAGATACATTTACTTGTATCTAATTTCTTTTTACTTATTATTTCTGTTTTCTTGTGTTACAGATTCTCAGAAACTACATGAGACGAACCAGAAGTTTTGAACTCCGACCGCTTGACCCAGAAATTGAAAGAACCATCAGACAATTGAGAAGGGAAAGGAGAGAAGGCCAAGAAGCTTTAGTCAACATGGAACCTGAACCTTTGGACGTTGCACCACCAATTCCCATTCGAGACAGAACCATTCCGGTGGTTGACGGACTCATTTCATGTATTGTACTTCCTCCCTTACCAGCAAATACGGGTGACATCAAAACTTGCATTCAGATGATTCAGCAGACAGTGCAATTGGAGGAAATGCAACTGAAGATCCTAATGCTCACATCAGCAACTTCCTGGAAGTTTGCGGCACTTTCAATTACACCCGAGCATCAGAAGAAGCAATGAGACTTAGGGTTTTTCCATACTCCTTGAAAGACAGAGCAAAAGAATGGCTACATTCATTACCAGCAGGTTCTATCACAACTTGGAACGCTCTAGCCATAAAATTCCTTGCAAAGTAATTTCCACCAGCCAGAACAGCAAAACTGAGGAATGACATCACATCTTTTATACAATAAGATTCAGAATCTCTCTACGAAGCTTGGGAAAGGTACAAAGATTTGCTCCGGAAATGTCCTCACCATGAGATTCCAAAATGGCTTCAAGTCCAAACTTTCTATAATGGACTTTCTGGACTGATGAGAACCACAATCGATGCTGCTGCTGGAGGAGCTTTGATGGCAAAAGGAGAAGATCAAGCCTGGGACCTAATCGAAGAAATGGCTAACAACAATTCCTTATGGCCAACAGAAAGGAGCATAATTCAAAGAATTGCAGGAATTTATGAAGTTGGAGCCAATACAGCAGTCAACACCAAGCTGGATCAGATATGTAAATTCATGGAGACTCTTACCACTGGATCCACAAGTTCACCATATGGAGGAGCACCAGAGTCACACCAACTTGAAGAGACGGTGAATTATGTCAACAACTTCAACAGACAGGGGAACAATCCATATTCCAACACCTACAGCCCAGGGTGGAGGAATCATCCTAATTTTTCTTGGAGCAACAATTCAGGGGAAAAGAACTATCCACCACCTGAATTCCAGCAACAGAACAAAGGCTAGGAGCAGACAAATGAACCAGTAATGGCAGAGATGCTAGCTCAATTAGAAAGATATGAAGCTATGATTCAGAGTCAATCAGCTTCCATCAAAGCACTGGAGAATCATATCGGACAAATGGCCAATGTTCAGAGTTACAGACCGCCAGGTAATCTTCCCAGTAACACAGAACCAAATCCAAGGAACCGAGGGAAGGAGCAATGTCAAGCCATTACCTTAAAGAGTGGTACTGAGATCAACAAAGATGTTGGAATCAAGATGTCCCAAGAAGAAGTTCCAAAAGAAGCCGAGAAACAGATGGAAGAAAAAGAAGCAAAGGAAAAAGAAGCAAAGGAAAAAGAACCAGAACAAATCATTCCACCTCCACCTTTTCCTCAGCGTCTTCAGAAAAAAAAACTGGACAAGCAGTTTGCTCGTTTCTTGGAGATTTTCAAAAAGCTGTACATTAACATACCATTTGCAGAAGCCTTGGAACAAATGCCCAGCTATGTCAAATTCATGAAAGACATTCTTTCACGAAAACGGAGATTGGGAGATTACGAGACAGTAGCTTTGACGGAAGAATGCAGCGCCATCATTCAGAGGAAACTTCCCCCGAAGTTGAAAGATCCTGGCAGTTTCACAGTTTCATGCACCATTGGAGAACATTACATCGGTAAGTGTAGACAACAGGACTTGACGACGCTGTTCTAGACTCGCGGCCTAGTCGAGAAATATGAAATAACATGGAGTCGCCACCCGGTGTGAACCGGGACAAAGATTTAAGGCCGCACTCACCCCTCGCAGGAGAAGACCTCAAACCGTTGGGTTCGGAATGGTCTCTTACTTTATGTCACTTGTAATGTTTGTGATTTGTGTAATATTAACCAAGTCTACTTAGCATGCATGCCCAAGGGTACTTAGATCTAACATGCTTTCATCCAAATAATTCCACGCAATATAACACAAAGAGCACATTGAATCATTACATTAACATGTATAAATCATTACCCAAACACATCATAAACTAATAACATGCATAAAGGACAACCTAAATATGCCTTAACAAATAAATAACAAACTAAACTAAATCATGCTTAAAATAATAAACGAATAACCTAAAGATTATAACATGCTCAAATACAAATTTGGATGAGACGAGATATGTGTATCTTAAGTGGTACGTGGCGTTGTATCCCGAGTGCAGACCATACTACCGTCCATTCGGAATCGGCTATGGAATTTACGTCCGGGTTTCCATCCAATATACCACAAAAGAAAACGCATATCCCGTTCATCCAGAATATGCATCATACAATCTCATGAATATCATAAATTAACACATGCGGAGTAAACATGTGGCCAAGGAATTTGGCCGTTCTCAATGTAGGACTTCGCATACCCGATTAGACGTATTCGACATCAACCGAGTACGCTGTGTCTGGAACAACAAAATAACAAAGGGTGCCCTCAGGTCTTACCTTTTTAGTCGCTGTCCGGGAGTGCGTTCCGCGGTGCCGGAAGGGTTGTCGTTCCGCTGTTCTCACTGTCTGCTATTTCCGCTGTTTTGTTCGTTTCGCCGTTTTCACTATTTTTACTGTTTTCACTCGCGGTTTTCGCTCGCTGTTTTCTCTGTTTTCTCTAATTTCACTGCAGTTTTCAGTTTATTTTTGGGCAGGTTAAGGGCTGTGGTGAGTGTGTTCGGTCAGTGGGGTAATGGGCTGCTGTGTGCTTGGCTAATGAGGGTGTTAGGGTCACGGTTTCATAGGGATTTGTTGCTTATTTGTGCTCGGTGGAGGGCTACCTTTTTGTGTTTATTTGTGATCAATGGAGGGCTGCTCGAAGTGTCATTGTCGTTTGGTGCGTGTGGTAGTGCAACATGGAGCTAGGGTTTAGACAGTGAGCTGAGGCGTGAATGAGGCTTGTTTTAGGGTTGCAGTGGTATCCCAAGATGCATGTTTCAGGGGGAATTTACGTGAGGTTCAGAGCTGGTTCAAGGCTATGAAGGGTGCTTGTGGTGTTAAGGAGCGATGTGAAGGCTTAGGGCGTGTAGGGCAGTCATGGAGGCTTAGAGGCAGTGAAGGGCTTGGGCGTGAAGGTTTGGAGGGTAATGTGTGAGGGGTTGATACGTGGATGGAGGGGCTGCTTCTCAGTTCACTTATACATGATGGTTGTGAGGGAAAATGGTTCGGCAGTGTTGGTAAAGGGCTGCCGTGTGAGGGTTAGGGGCTCATGTCAACGTGGCTTAATGTAGGGTTTCAGTGATGGCTGCGAAGGGTGTGTTTGTTTGGTCGGTGTGGTGATTTTGTGGCTGGTTCGTGAGTGTGTCTCGGCTACATGGAGTTGTTTGGTCAAAAAGGGCTGATTTATGATGAGTGTATGCAGTTCACGTGAAGGGCTGTGTGGGCAGTAGGGTTCAAGGTGATGATCCAGAGAGGGTTTGATGATCGATGGTGGGGTCCCTGACTATTCAGGTTTTCAGGGGCTGTTGTGGTTTGATGAAGTGTTGTTGATGATCTCTGTAGGATTGATCTGGCACGTGAAGAGGTGATGAATATCTTGATCCCAGTGAAGCCGTGTGGTCTTGATGATCTAGGTGATTGATGATGGTTAATGGTGAGCTCGATCAGTGTGTGTTAGTGATGAAGATCAATGATGATGATCAAGTGGTGAAGATTCATCCAGGCTGAGAGATGTGTTTGTGAAGATTGATGGCCGAATGATGAAGGTGTGTTGATCAAGATGGAGGTGGTGATGAGTTAATGAAGGGGAAGCCGAGAATGGTTGTTGATGATGATCCAAGGTGATGGTTGATGATCAAGGATGAAGCCGAGTGATCAAGGTGATGGTGCCGAGAGGTTCATGGCCATGGATGATCTCAGATGATGGTGATGATCTGTTGATGATGATTCGTTTATGATCTTGTTGATGATGAAGTGTTGATCCCCCCGATCCCCCACGGAAGGAGGAGATATGCGTGATTTAGGGGCTCAATTTGGGGAAAAAAACAAAGATCAGACGGTGAAGGGATGGGTGATCAAATGGTGGCTTTGACATTTGTGTAAAGGGCATGTCTGGAGCAATTTTTTTTGAATTTTGGTTTAATAAACAAACAAAGGTGGCAGGTGGAGACAATGTGGTGGGTGGCATTTAAAAAATAAAATGTGGTGGGCAAGTTGTGTGTGATGTGGCCGAATGGTGATTTGTGTGTGGGGAATTAATTTAGTTTAATTTTGTTATTTTTGTTTGTGAAAATGGTGTAATATTTGTGTTGTGTTTTAATTATTCGTTATTTTTGTTAAAATTATTATTTAATTGGTTGGTAATTTTTTAATGGCTTAATTTAGTTCAAATTAATTTAATTGGTTGGTGATTTTTATTGTGCATGGAAGTTAAAGGGTCGCAAGCAAGGAAAATTAGAGAGAGAATGTGTGAGAAAGTGCGAGGATAAAGGTTCCGAGCGAAGGATAATTTTGAAACGAAAATGCGACGACAAAACCCGAAGTAAAACGAGCGAATAAAATCCACAAAATGTCAATTCCTGACTTTCCCTTTTCGACGATCGCTTCCCGCGACTCCCGCGACTTAAAAGGTGGTGCCTCCGTACGAGGCTCATCATTGGGCTGGTATGCAAAAATGCAATGCCTACAGTAAGGCTTTATGTGATTTGGGTGCCAGTGTTAACTTGATGCCTTTTTCTATTTACAGGAAACTGCAAATTGGAGAAGCAATGCCTACCTCAGTATCTTTGCAACTTGCTGATCGAACGCTCGCATTTCCGAGAGGAGTCGTGGAAAATGTGCTGGTCAAAGTTGACAAACTCATCCTTCCAGCAGATTTCATCATCCTTGACATGGAAGAAGACAAAGAAGTACCTATCATTCTTGGAAGACCATTCTTGGCTACAGGTAAAACTGTGATTGATGTACAAAAAGGAGAACTAACCATGAAAGTGCAGGACCAAGAAGTGACCTTTAATGTTTTCAAAGCCATGAAATTCCCGAGCGATGAAAAGGAAGAAGAAGAATGCTTCAGAGTTGATGTTGTTGATAATATTGTTCAGAATACTGAGCCAAAACCCACAGATACACTTGGAGCTTGCATCACCAACATGACAGACAGCGAGCTAAATGCTGAAATCTTGGAATGTATCAACTACCTTGACAAACCATTCTGATTCAAAGCAACACCACCAGTTGAAAGCTTGGAACTGCCAAAGAAAGATCGAATCAAGCTTTCGATTGAAGAACCACCACAGCTGGAACTAAAGTTACTTCCGAGCCATCTCAGGTATGCATTTCTTGGAAACTCTTCTGAATTACCTGTTATTATTTCTTCTTCACTAACATTGGAGCAGGAAGAAAAGCTACTGAGAGTGTTACGAGAGCACAAAAGAGCCATTGGCTGGACTATAGCAGACATTCGAGGCATTAGTCCATCATTTTGCATGCACAAGATCCTGATGAATGATGAATACAAACCCACAGTGGAGCATCAACGGAGACTCAATCCAATCATGAAGGAAGTCGTGAAGAAAGAAATCATCAAATGGTTGGATGCTGGCATCATTTACCCCATCTCAGATAGCACTTGGGTAAGTCTTATGCAGTGTGTACCAAAGAAAGGAGGAATTACTGTTGTCACAAATGAAAAGAACGAGCTGATTCCAACAAGAACGGTGACTGGGTGGAGAGTATGCATGGATTACAGGAAGCTGAACAAAGCCACGAGAAAGGACCATTTTCCGCTGCCATTCATTGACCAGATGTTAGACAGACTGGCGGGACATGAGTTCTATTGCTTTCTTGACGGATATTTAGGGTACAATCAGATTGCTATTGCCCCAGAAGATCAGGAGAAAACTACTTTTACATGTCCCTATGGTACTTTTGCTTTCTGCAGAATGTCATTTGGATTATGTAATGCCCCTGCCACTTTTCAGCGTTGCATGATGGCCAATTTCTCAAACATGCTGGAGTCGAGTATGGAGGTTTTTATGGATGATTTTTCTGTGTTTGGAGATTCTTTTGACCATTGTTTGCAAAATCTGGAACAGGTATTACAAAGGTGCGAAGATACAAACCTGGTACTCAATTGGGAGAAATGCCATTTCATGGTACAGGAAGGCATTGTTCTTGGACACCGGATCTCACAAAAGGGAATCGAGGTAGACAAAGCAAAAATCGAGACAATTGAGAAACTACCTCCACCAACATTGTCAAAGGGATTCAGAGTTTTCTTGGACATGCAGGATTTTACAGGAGATTTATCAAAGACTTTTCCAAAATTACAAAACCTCTTTGCAATCTTCTGGAAAATGATGTGCCTTTCAACTTCACCAAAGAATGCCATGAAGCCTTTGAAATCTTAAAACAGAAGCAGGTCTCTGCCCCCATCATTGTAGCACCAGACTGGACCCTTCCATTTGAAGTGATGTACGATGCTAGTGATTTTTCTGTAGGTGCAGTTTTGGGACAACGCAAAGCAAATATTTTTCACACCATTTACTACTCCAGCAGAACTTTAAATGAAGCTCAACTCAACTACACAACCACTGAAAAGGAGTTGCTAGCAGTTGTGTACGCTTTTGAAAAATTTTGCTTCTATCTGCTGGGTCCCAAAGTGGTGGTCTACACAGATCATTCAGCAATGAAATATCTGATCACAAAGAAAGATGCCAAACTCAGATTGATCTGTTGGATACTTCTTCTGCAAGAATTTGACGTGGAGATTCGAGACAGGAAAGGAACAGAAAACCAGGTGGCAGATCACTTATCGAGGCTCGAGAATGGAGAAACAGCTGGCAAAGAATTATCAATCAAAGAAAATTTTCCAGATGAACAGTTGTTTGCCATGAAACAACAGGAAGTCCCTTGGTATGCTGACTATGTCAACTATATTGTATCAGGAAAATGGCCGTTGGAATGGACAACTCAGCAACGGAAGAAGTTCTTCAAAGAAGTCAAGCACTATGTCTGGGATGAACCATACCTGTTTAAATGCTGTGCTGATCAATTATTGAGACGTTGTGTTCCACAGGAGGAGGTCAACAGTGTTTTACAACACTGTCATTCATCACCATACGGCGGACACTTCAGCGGAAACAAAACTGCAGCAAAATTTCTTCAATCAGGTTTGTTCTGGCCCACACTTTTTAAAGATGCTTATCTTTTTGCTTTTCAATGTGACAGGTGCCAGAGAACGGGGAATATTTCGAGGAGAAACGAAGGACCGTTGCAAAACATTCTGGAATTGGAGATATTCGATGTGTGTGGTATTGATTTCATGGGACCCTTTGTTCCATCATTTGGAAACCTGTACATCCTGGTTGTTGTAGACTACGTCTCCAAATGGGTTGAAGCAATTGCACTACCATCCAATGATTTAAAAGTGGTGATAAAATTCTTGAAAAAGAATATTTTCACTCGATTCGGAACACCTCGGGCAATTATTAGCGATGGTGGCTCATATTTCTGCAACATATATTTTAATGCACTCCTAACCAAATACGGAGTTACTCACAAGATTGCCACAGCTTACCATCCACAGTCAAAAGTCTGAGTAATTAAGTCCTTAGGGGTGTCTTAACACCTGGTGCCCTAAAGCCAACTGGTTTGGGAGCCACCGGCCCAACACTCGCTACATAGATGGAAGATATTGTATATAAATAAAAAATAAAAATAAAATCAAAGAAAAAATCAGAAAAATGAGAAAAATTATTCCATTGCTACAAAAAGGTGTGAAATCTGGTAGAACTTTATGACAAAAATATTACTCTCTTATCAACTGCACTTATGACTGTTGTGGGCAAAATTGAGTTGTTTAATATTTTGTTGGCTGTGTATATGGAGAATGGTAAAAATAATCGGAGAATTTACTTATTTAGTAATTTAGAAAGAAACAAAACAACTAGTAACTTGGAGTAGAAGTTTCACATGATTAGTCACTAACTTCTTTATTCTCTTTTCGCTTGTCTTTTTGCTTTTGTGTGCATTAGTTTCACCACATTTTTACTTTTGTAAAATGTTTGTGGGTATCATTGCTCAAACCCTCACGAGACTACAACTCGTCCACTAGGGACACCTAGGGGTTTAAAGGCTTGTTGCATATGCTAAATGCAACCGTGATCCCTACGAAAGTGGCTTAGTTAATTTTATTTCTTTATGTTATTTTATTTTCTGTTTTGCTCGAGGACTATCAAAATGTTAGGTTTGGGGGTGTGATGAGTGGTATTTATATCACTATTTCTCACTCATTTGACCTAATGTTTTGTATTGTTTCTCGAGATTTATGAACGTTTTGATGTGTTTTGTTGTTATTTTGCATATAAATAAAGTTTGGATAGCACTGGAGGCAATTTGGGGCAAAACCGGACAAAAATACGTCAGCAGGGATATTTTGGTCTTTTGCGCGTCGCGACGCCAGGAGCTTCAGCGTCGCGACCCCTAACATGCACCGCAGTCTGCTATCGTGCGCCTGGTCAACGAGTCAGAATTTGAGAAGTTTGACTTTGCTAAAATGCGCCTAGACACGTGTCACCACCATAGAAGATCTGCTAACTTGCGCACGCCACATCATCATGACGTCATCAATGACGTCATCACAATTATTGAGTTATCATGAATAGTGCCACATCATCAATGACGTCAGCATAATAATTGAGTCTCCAGCCGCCGTGCCACGTGTCGACCTTATCCTCCTATCCGAATCGCCACGTGTCAAGCCGTCATTGTGCCACGATTAACTGTTCCAATGTCGCGACTCTGAACTGTTCCAGCGTCGCGATGCCCGCGGCTTATTCGCGCCAATAAATAGAGCTCGAAATTTCAGATTTCAGTGTACCATTCTCTCTCACTTCTTTTATGTAATTAGGGAGTGCTTCTCTCTCTAAATTTCTTTTACTTTAGTTTTGTAATTTTTAATTACGTTCTGTAATAATAATAATTTACTTTCTTTATTTTACAGTTCTTACTATTCACTGTGAGGAGGTAACTTCCCTATGCTAGGGTGAAAGGTAATTCTTTTACTATTGCGATTTAGATTAATCTCCCTTAAAAATAATATATTTACTATTTAAAATTTGACTTAAAAAGGGATACCGCTATATTGGTCGGTTGGTAAATCAATTTAACTTGGTTAAACCTAATTAAGAAATGATACCGCCAGATTGGTCGGTTGGTAAATTTAATTCCTTTTCCGCCTTTATGGCTGGTTTATTTTGGTTCCGCCTTTATGGCTGGTTGGACTTAATTTGACTTAATCAGGATACCGCCAGATTGGTCGGTTGGTAATAATCACAAGTTTATATATTATTTTCTGGGAGATTATCTAAATTAGTAGTAGTAGAAATAATTCCTTTTACCTTAGCATTTTTATTTTATTTTACTTTTCAGCATTTATTTTACCGCATTTACTTTATGCAATTTTATTTTAAGTCTTTTAAGTTTTTAGCCCTAGTTATGTGTCGTAGCTAAGTTAGTTATCTAGGGTTGTGATAAATTTCAATTTAATCGGTTTATAAGAGTTAGATTATAGATTGGGTAATTTAAAGATTTATTTATTGAGTCTTAATCTTAAAGCCTTTTTATTAACTGGCCATTAATAAAATTGATAAGGTAAACTTAAAATGAACTAGACATAGGGATTTTAAGTTTAAGACCTTAGACTCAATAGGCCACGATCTTCCTTGAGGATAGATAACCCTTTAATAGATTTCCTTACAGGATAGGAATATACCTGTCGGGCGGGGGTAGCCATAATTGGAACTTAAACTTAATGAATCTAGGTAATTTGGTTGACATAGACATATGGTTCAATTGGATTATATTAGGTATTTGTAATTGACCATCGGAAGAGGCTTTTACATAATTTAGTGTTCCAGGTTAATAAATTGATATATTACCCAACTATAGGATAACTACTTCATCTTTTAAATAATATTGAAATAAATCACAACCCTGGATAGTTTTTATAAATTGAATTTTCATCATTTCACTTAAGCAAAAATTTATTTACTTGTTTTAAATTTAGAATCATCGCCTTTTTCCAACCAAATCAAATCAATCTGTTAGATACCAGTAATCAGTTAACCTCATAAAAATTAATAGGTAAGGTTTTAAGTCCTCGTGGGATCGATACTTTTTATACTACTTGAACGATACGTGCGCTTGCGTTATACGCGTGTGTTTGCACCGGTCAGGCACAAGCACTGAATGAGACAAAATTCGTTTTGCCACTTTACCGTTGGAAGAGACCATTCAAAAACAACGCTCACGTGATTGTCTTTGATCGGACATCCAAAATCACGCTGAAACCTCCTTAACAGATGGATTTCAGTCACGTCTGGCTGAAGACAAAAAATTTAGCGCTAGTAGGGAGGCCACCCATGCAATTTATTATAATTTCTGTTTTCAAATTTTATGTATACATGTTGTCGAGTTTTTAATTTTGTGTGATATTTTCAGGGAAAAACACAAACGAAGCATTCAAGGCAAAGCAAAACATGAAGGAATGGTGTTTGGCAATCACAAAGATGAGAGCCAATTCATTAGTGATGGCTAAGTAAGGAATGGATTCTTGAGACGCATCATAATAAATTTATATAACAAGCAAGTGGCATATTGCGCACACAATTCTGTTGCCTTAATAATTGCTTTAATTACTTTTCATCTGTTATTTTTTCGACAACAAGATCTATACTTTTTGACTTTCATGATTTTTTTTAACGTTCATTGTCATTTGACAGGTACTAGTGCTATTATTACTCACCTTTTTTAGGATCTATAAATTCAGTTCGTCATTCTTCTTCAGATAAGAGTAAAATGAAAACCATTTTCAAGCGACGAGTTATTCATATCTGTGTGTTTTGTGGATCTAACTATGGGACCAAACTAGAATTTATAGAGGCCACAAAGGAATTGGGGAGAGTTATTGTTGAACGAAACATGCACTTAGTATATGGTGGTGGCAATCTTGGATTAATGGGATGTGTTTCAAAAGCCGTGCAAAAAGGTGGCAGCCATGTTTAGGGAATCTTTCCAAAACCATTAGCAGAGACAAACATCATCGGAGACTCAAACGGAGAGGAATACATTGTCTCATGTATGTCCGAACAACTCATTGAAATGGTCAATCACGCTGACCCATTCATTGCTTTACCATGCGGGCTAGACACGTTGGAAGAAATATTCACAGTTGCATCTTGGGCAAATTTGAACATCCACCAGAAACCCATTGGACTATTTAATATGGATGGATTTTTCGATTTCCTTTTTGTATTTCTTGCAGATGCTAACAAACTTGGGCTTATCTACAAACCGGTAAAAGAAATATTCCTAACTGCGAGAAAAGCCGATAAATTAATCGACCAACTCTTAGCTTATGAACCAAAAATCGACCTCATTGTTTCCAAGTTGAACTGCTCTGATAGCGATCATGGAAAGAAGCGTAGATTGGATTTAGATCTTAATCGCTAATTTTTTATAGGAGCAATTGTCAAATCCGCACTAACCAGGTGATATCTTCTAAACCATTCTTCTTCTTTTTCAGACATTGGGGACAATGTCTCATTTAGGTTTATGGGAGGGGAATAATTGACTAGTATCTTGTTTTTATTATGTTACTTGTTTAGTCAAAATTTTCAAAATCTTGTTTTATTTGATTTTTAGTCAAAATTTTCAAAAAATTCAAAAAAATAAAAAAGAAATTTATAAAAATTTAAAAAGAAAATATTTTGTTTTTTTTTTGTTTTTAATTTGATTAATCCGGTGAAATTGGTTTGAGATAACTGTGTAAGGAATTTCCACTCCTGAGACGTATCTCAACATATTTCGTAACAAGTTAATTTTTGTTTATTTCCTTTTCAATTATTTAATTTGTGAATTCTCCAAAATACTGACTAAATTGGATCTTCATATGTTCAGTTGACAGGCATTATCAACATGCTTGGTAACATATAGCCATGAGATGCATTTGAAAAGTTTGTAATATTCGGTGCTCTAGTTTAATTGGAGGAAGCATTAAAAATGTGATGGAATAAAAAAAGAAAAAAAATGTGTATAAAAAAACGTCTGAGATCCGAGTCATTAAGTCTGCATGGGTGTTTTAACACCTAGTGCACTAAAGTCAACTGGCTTGGGAGTCACTGGCCCAAAGTTTGCTACATGGATCAAAGATGTTATCAAAATAAAAAAGAAACATCTGAAATCCGAGTAATTAAGTCTGAAGGGGTGTCTTAACACCTAGTGCCCTAAAGCCAACTGGTTTGGGAGTCACTGGCACAAAGCTCGTTACATTGATTGAAGATGTTGCTTTCTTTATTTTATGGAAAAAAAAGAGAGAAAAATATTCCATTGCTAAAAAATGGTGTGAATTCTTATATAACTTTAGGGCAAAAATATTACTCTCTTTTCAACTACACTTATGAATATTGTGGGCACAATGATTTGATTAATACCTTATTGGTTGTGTATAGGAATAATGGTAAAATAATCGGAGAATTTACTTATTTGGTAATTTAGAATGAAAGAAAACAACTACTAACTTGGATAAAAAGTTTCACTTGTTTAGTCACTAACTTGTTTATTCTTTTTTCTCGTCTTTTTGCTTTTGTGTACATTAGATTGACATTTTTGGGTATCGTCACTGTAAGCCCTCATGAGACTACAACTCGTCCACTAGGGACACCTAGGGATTTAAAGGCTAGTTGCATATGCTAAATGCAACCGTGATCCCTACAAAAGTGGCTTAGTTTAATTTTAACTGTTTATTGTATTTTATTTTGTTGTTTTGCTCGAGGACTAGCAAAATGTTAGGTTTGGGAGTGTGATGAGCGGAAAATATATCAAGGTTTACCGCCCCTTTTACCTAATATTTTGTTTAGTTTCTCGGGTTGGATGAACGTTTTGATGTGTTTTAGTTAATTTTGTAGATAAAATAAAATTGGGACTCAATGGAATCATTTAGTACGAAATGTGGAACAAATAAGTGCAAAAATTGGACTTGACATTTTGATTTTGGAGGTTGGAAACTTGAAATGGAGTTATAATGAAGTACAACTTTGTCATTCATAATAATTTTGAATTCTGAAGATTTCATGACCGAAATTAATGAAAAATCTGGAAGTGTGTTATGTGTAATTATTAAAGTCATTTTCAAAACAAAAATAAATAAATATGAAAATTGTCAAACTTCCACCAAACATGCTTTCATGTTTGGTGGAGGATTTGGTGCCATGTTTGGTGGAGAAATTGGTGGAGAAATTTGTGGAGAAATTGGTGAAGGCAAAATTTTGCCTATAAATACCAAGCCATTTCATTTGTAAATCTCATGCTTTCCTTAGGTTTTTATAAGGAATTTAAAGATTGTATATTGTTTGTATTTATTTTCAGTATTTTAATTATGTATTTTTATTTTCAGTAATAGAAATAGTTTATTTTCTTTTCTTTTCTTTTATGTTTAGTAGTTAAATTTCCGCCGGGGGAAGGGTGAAGCTTTTATTATTTTAGTTTAGATCAATCTCCCTTAATTATAATATGGAAATTATAGTTTAAACTAAAGGTTATACCGCCTTAATGGCTGGTTTTATTTTTTTGACATAATGTGACACCGTCTATATGGTCGGTCTTTAGGTGACAGATGATTACCGCCTATATGGCTGGTTTTGGATAAATAATGACACCGCCTTTATGGTCGATGGACTTAATTGAAAATTTAACTTAAACATGATACCGCATATATGGTCGGTTGGTAAAATTAGTGATAATTTCTATATTATAATAAGGGAGATTTCTAAATTAGAAATAGTAAAAGCGGATCCCCTAACCCCAGTATTTTCTTTTTATTCTAGGGAAGTGATGAAACACAATATTCACATGTTTAATAATTGATTTAATTATATAATGGGTAATTCTTTAGTTTGTTTATTGAATCTCAAGCTTAATCTTTCTTGTTGCCTGATCACCAATAAGATTGATATGGTAAACTTTAAATGAAATTGGAAAAGGGATTTTAGGTTTTAGCCTTAGATTCAATATCTCACGATCTTGCTTAAGGATAGATAACCCTATAATAGATTTCCTTACATGATATGAATATACCTATCGGGCGGGGGTAGCCACAATTGGAACTTGAACTTAATGAATTTAGGTAACTTGGTTAACATGGGAATATGATTAATTGGGTTACTTTAGGTGTTTGCATCTGACCATCGGAAGAGGCTTTTGCATATCTTCGTGTTCCAGGTTAGCAAACTGATGTATTACACATATATAAGAAAATCAATTCATTATTAGAAAAATATTGTGTGGAATCACAACCCTAGATATTTGTGTATTTGTTTATTTTCATTAGTATTTTCTTTTCTGTCTTTATTTATTTAATTATTTAGTAAATCTACATTCAACCAACCAATCAACAAATCATTCCCTTCCTATCTCAATTAGATATTTGTAAATAAATAATATCAAAAATTAATAACAACAATAGAAATTAAGTCCTCGTGGGATCGATATTTTTATACCACTTGAACGATATGTGCCATAGCGTTATATGTGTGTGATCACACTGGTCAACAGTATCTACAGAAGGACCATCAACAGAGACAGATAGCAATGGGGGTTGGACGTCCGTAGGCTCATTGGAGGTACCTGCATCATGAACATATGGAAATAACTCGATAGAGATATCAGTGAAAAGTTGAGGGTGGTCAAAATACACTTTGAAATCGGAGAGGGAGGAGAACATAATGTGCTCCCAAAAGATAACATGACGTGATATGCAAAATTTTTGTGACATATGATCCCAAAAACAATACCTTTTTTGTTCAATTCTATAACATAAGAAACAACATAATCAAGCATGAGGTTCTAACTTGTGGTGCTCAGTAGGATGAGAAATGACAAAACAAACACTCCCAAAAATTTTAAGAACATCATAGGAGGGAGAAATACCATATAGGCACTCATATGGAGACATGTGTTATTTAGTGACTGAAGAAGGAATACGATTAATAACATATACTGCAGTGAGAGCAGCTTCACCAAAAAAAATTTCTAGACAAGAAAATGATATAAGTATAGATCGAACGGAAGCTAGAATATGATGATGTTTACATTCTTCTCGCCTATTTTATTGAGAGGTGTATGGGCAAGATCTTTAGGATATGGTACCTTATTCTTTCAAAAACCAATAACGTGTAGAGTCAAGATATTCTTTGGCATTATCAGCGCGTAAAATTTTGATGGTTTTGGAAAATTATGTTTTGACTTTAGACATAAAATCAATGAAAATCTGCAGTAGTTCATATCGATGTTTCATAAGAAAGATCCAAGTAAACCGAGAATAATCATCAATGAATATGACAAAATATTTGGACCCTCCCATAGTAGGTGTAGGAGAAGGTCCCTATATGTCAGAGTGAATTAAGTCAAAATGAGCGATAAAAGTATTATTATTATTATTATTATTATTATTATTATTAAAAGATAAAGTTGGGTATTTACCAAGTTGACAGAGACATGATGTAAAGAAGGCTGTGCGGTAACAGATCCAAATGACCTATTAGAAATCAAAGGACAAAGTTTACTTAAAGAGGCATGACCAAGAAGTATATACCACTACTTAAGAAATGATGGTGTAGACACCGCACATAACTGGGAGACGTGATTAAAAGGAAGATGTACTCAAATACACGTCTAACTCTACGGCTTGTCCCAAGAATCTATCATGTCTATAGATCCTTCACACGGCAATCAGTGGAAGAAAATATTAGTTCAAACCCAAGTTCACATAGTTAACCAACAGATATAAGATTGAAAGTAAGTTTCAGAATAAGAAATGTGTTAGGTAATGTAAAGACAGAGGTAGATATTTTTCCAGATTGGCTTACAGACATTTGTGATCCATGTGCACTAAAAATCAGAGAGTTAGTCGTGATGGGATAGATGGAGGAAAATAACAGAGATTGAGATGTCATGTGGTTACAACAACCAGAATCAAAGTAGCAAGGAGAATTACATGAAGTGGCAGATAAGGCAGCAGAAGTACTAGGAGGTGTGGAAAGTATCTGTCTAATGAGTATTTCTAAGTAACCAGTAAATGTATGTGAGGTAATGACCTCAGAGGTAGCAGCAGCAATTGGAACTGCTCTCTTGGAGAGCTGACCAGGTCTTAGGGGACTACTGGGGCACTGCTCAATGGAATGGCCAGACAGCTTGTTGGAGCGACAATCCACCCTAGTGGGACAATGAGAGGCAATATGGCCTATTTTCTTGCATTTGTAACATTCAGTAAGACTACATTCATTCAGAGTATGACCAGATTTGTTACAGGTATGATATAATTTGATTCCACTTTTTGAGAAATGTTTACCAGCGGCAGAAAGCACAGCATCATCGCGAGATGGCTTAAGTAAGCCGAGACAAGTTTCATCAAACAATAACCGAGAGGCAGCAACTTCTAATGTACGCATATGAGATTGATGTAATAAAGTGGCTCTGCAAGATTCAAAATCATCAGTAAGGTCTATAAGAAATTGAATTAACCTCATACTATCACGGTGGGTAATATATTTAGCTGCATCAACGGCATAATCCATCAATGGTTTGGATAGAGCAAGTTGGTCCCAAACAGATTCCATTGTAGCAAAAAAAACTAGTAATAGACTGACCACACTGCAGACACTATATTTTTGCATAAGCCCGATGATGAGCCTCGTATGGAGGCACTACCTGAAAAGTTGCGGAAGTCGCGGAAAATGAATGCCGGAAGGAAGCAAAACCTCTCCAAAATCAGCACTTTATTGGATTTGGACTCACTAGCCAGCCCCGGATTCGCTCAGTCAGTTTCTGTTTCAAACCTCAACCTCGACCCATCAACCCAACCTCGGTCCAATCCCATCCACACGCCCAAAGCCCATTGCAGCCCACCATACACAAGCCCAAGGCTCAATGCACACGCCTATGTAAAACACGTTCTAAAATCCCCTCAAATCACCTTCCAATTTAACAAGATTGTGAATCTCATCCTTACCAAAATTATGAAATTTTATTCCTTAAATAAATTGATAGAATATTGCCCAAATTTGCTTGATTTATTTATGTGATTTGGAGATCCCTTGTCATTATAAGAAATGAGGGTTGACCAACCCCTAAAGGGGGTTCTCTTCTCTCAGCCTAAGACACAAACACACACGGCAATTCAGAATCACAAAAACAAAAAAGCCTAAGCTACATTCTTCTCTTCTTCTTGAAGCTAAAAACAAAACACTCATTCACCGAACAAACAAATACAAACAAACCAACAAAACACAATGCACCAAAAACCAAACAAAACCAAACAAAACAACAAACACAAAAAACCCTAGCAGAACCGACAAAAAAATAACAAAAAGAAGACCAAAAATGGCCAAACAACGCATGCAGTAACGTGAAGCACCGACCGAAAAAGGAGAGAAAGGCAACGTGGAGGCAACTTGGGCGTGAGGCAGAAATCAGTAAGCAGCGTGAACCACCTGGACGTGAAGAAGACTGAAATGTGCAGACTTGGAACCAGTGAGAAGTGTGAAGTTGTTGGATAATTATGACCCATAGCATCACTATTTTGTAAAGAACATGGTGACTTTGAACAAAATTAACTATGTGACAAAGGAAATTTCTCTTTTATCATTTGTAATTGGATTACCTGGATATATAAATGATAAAAGTCCATAAGATTAGTACCAGATTAATAAGATATGAGACAGTATTAATCCATGAAAGGTTTAATCATTAAATATCCCTAGTTGTAGTATTATCGAGACTGGACATCGATAATGCGGAATAGGCTAGTATTAAACTTATGCGCGTTATAGAAGCTTAACGACATAGTTCTCATATATTTGGGTATTGGATATTCATGCAAGTGTAATATGAGGTTATGTTTGTCGATGGTATGGGAACAGCTTCACTCTGGATAGACCCCTTGGAGTCCCATTAGTAGTATGACTATGTGTCTATGGGAATCCGAATCAGGGTAGGTGTATTTGGTCTTAACCTGAGACTTGCATCGCTAATACTTGCGGCAATCAGTATACTTTTGTTTGGTCATTCGGGGCTTTAACAAGTTCTGTGTATGCCTCTTCTGGGTGTATTGAGAATCGTAGTGTATTGGGTGTGATGTCAAGATGGAAGTATCACTTCAGTCATATGGAGATGATGATCACGCAGGGATACAGAACTGGTACTCTATAGTGCTATAGCCATCGGGAAAGTGTGACTAGGTCATGACCTTCCGATAATAAAGAGACTAGTTGCTAGTGATCCGATATATGCTTCATACGGGGCAGACACAACTCCAGCCCCAGGCCTAGCATGTGATATCCGATACTGGATTGTAATATGCAATATTGTATACTACGCCTGATATAGATTATATATTCTTTAAAAG
Organism: Zanthoxylum bungeanum; assembly: GCA_019454045.1. Classification (NCBI taxonomy): domain Eukaryota; kingdom Viridiplantae; phylum Streptophyta; class Magnoliopsida; order Sapindales; family Rutaceae; genus Zanthoxylum; species Zanthoxylum bungeanum. The sequence continues at coordinate 192,615 of SKCR01030633.1, forward strand.
AATATTTCTAGAGAATTGGGAAGGCACGGTTCTTTGCTAGAAGCCAACCATGTCTTGTAAATTGGTAAGATCATGGTACCGGGTACGCACGTGTTTGGATAGTCCGATGACCGCATTTACTGCCAACATATCCGGGGATCTCTTGGGTCGCCTCCCAAAGATTCATCGATGATAATTTACTCGAACAGAATTAATCTGGGATTAATTATGAGAGAGCGATTAATTTGGAATTAATCGATTAAATAATATATTAGATATATTAAATGAAATCAGATTTCAAAGCGGAATTAAAATTGGATTTTAATTCGGGCGAACGAATTAATTTAGAATTAATTCATAAGCGACTTTTGTAATAATTTTGCTAGGCATTATTATTTAATTAAATTGGATTTAATTATGTCGTAACGACAAATTTGTTTATTCAGAATTAAACGAACCCAGGCCTGAGAAAAGTTGCGTGTTGGATTGGACGACTTAAATTTGGAATTTAAAAGTGGTGGGACCCATTTCACTTACATCAAATTTAAACATTTGATGGAAGTGGTTAGACTTGATTTTGAGTTTGATTTGTTGGCATCTAAGGCTTGACTTTGCTTATACTACACTCAAACCAAATTCAACACACAACCTAAGTATAAATTAACTTGTTGACTTTGGAAGTGTAATAAGGTTACTATTCACAGCAACCAAACTATCTCCTTCTCCTTCTTCTTGCTATGGCTGAAACTCTCTCTACCTTGGAGGGAAAATTTTGTTCTTCAAAATTTGTAAAAGCTAGCACTTTTGAAGTTGATCAAGGTGATAGGGAGACTCATCCAAGTGTTGGAAACACTAAAAAATGGCTTGGAGCTTCCATCTTCAAAAATGTTTGAAACTTCTCATCCAAATCAATGTAAGTATTCTGCAACTTTCTTGATTTATTCACACAATAATCACGCTTAGAGATCCCGTGGCATGTTTAGGACACAAACAGAAGTGGCGTGTACCTGATAATCCCAAAACAAGTCCTAAAAATCGAACAAAACAACCAAAGTCAGTCCCTAAAAACCGAAAAAAACAGCAGCATCTAAACCAAACAAACAACAACCCCTAAATTGAACAAACACAGCCCCTAAATTGTGAAGACAGCAGCCCCTAAACTAGCAAAAATAGTGACCAAAATCATAAAAACAGTGAGCCAAAAAATAGCAAGAAAAATAGTGAAAATAACCAGCCAAAATTGTAAGAAAGATAACCAAAACAGCATCCCTAAATCACCAAAAAATAGCAAACAAAAATAGCAAACAACAAGTAAAAACAGCAAAACAACGAGTGAAATATCGAACCAGGAATAGCAAATAGGGAACCAGCTTTAATCCTTCTGGCAACTGCCTAACGCACTTTCGAGAAACGACTTGAAAGGTAAGACCTGAGGGCAGCTTTTACGTCAAATACGTCCAGCCGGGTATGCAAAGTCCTACATTAAAGACGGCCAAATTTCTGGTTACATCTTTCTTTGACGTTCCGTTATTTATTTTTTATTTATTTATTCATCATTATTTTCTTATCCCGCATTTATTTTATTGTTTATCTTTATTTATTATTTTGCATTTATTTTTTTATTTATCGCATTTACTTTATCATTTAGCTTTTTGTCTATTTACTTTTATTGTTATTTTATCATTTCACATTTACTTTCATGTCTGTTTACATTGCGTTAATGATTGTGTGAGTTATCCCTTGCGGTATATCGGATGGAATCCCAGACATAAATTCTATAGCTGAATTCGAATGGACGGTAGTGCGGTCTGTACTTGGGATACAACTTCATGTACCGCTCGAGAAATATTCATATATGCGTGTTTATGTCATTATTGATGCTATTTTTGTAAGAACGTTCGAACACATTTTCGAACGCAACTCGAATGCAAGCATTATGCCTCGCTCCGTTCGAACGTGTTTTCGAACGCTACACGAATGTAAACTCTCTGGAACAATTCGTTCTAACGCATTTACGAACGCTACATGAACGCGCACACACTGGACAACCTCTTTCTTTATATTTTACGCATTCTTGCCTCTTTAGTTATTTATTTTTCATTATACGTTTGAGATTAATTATTGCATTTATTATTAACGTTTTTACTGTTATTATAATTTTCATTATCGTACTTCTTAACTTAATATGCTTTTGGAACTATGTTATTACTTTCATTATTTCTATTAATGTTTATGGGTGTGCAAATGTGTGTTTATTTGAATTATCTTGCATGAACTGCATAAGACTTGGCTATACCATTGTGTGAACCCATCCATTATACTGGCATAAGGAAGGGACCATTCTGAACCCAAAGGTTAGAGGTCTTCCCTTACGAGGGGTAAGTGCGGCCTTAAATCTTTTCTCAGTTCACACTAGGTGGCGACTCCTTTATTGTCCGGTTTAGTCCCCCGCTGGCTACTCTGTATTCTCTACGGGCTGCGAGCTCAACAGTGTCGTGGTCTCCGAGCATCATAGGCATAACGGTAAACCCCGATTCACTCATACAGATGGCTACTCCACTAGGGATAGAAAATCGGCCCCGAAACAATGCCTTGTAGTGTCCATGGCTTTGGCTTTGGTTACCCAAGTCTCATATATTTTTGCATACCTTTTTTACCCTGATGGCGTCATGTATCGTGAAGTCACTTTCACTCAAGGCAGCGGATCATTATGTGATGACCATCACTCATTGGCACGTACCCTATGGTATAAAAAAGGTGCGCTCACTTGGTCACTCGAACTCTTGAGTGGGGAGACCTAGTTGTGAGCAACCCTTCACCGGCAGGAGCCTTTATTTATACCCCTATAAGCCTACATATGAACTATAGTTATATGTCCTATAGAAGCTATTCTTATGCTTGTGTTTGGACCATTGTCATTTGGATCCATTTTGGCCTCTCGTCATAGGATACGAACTTGTTAGGCCACTTAAACTAGGACGAGTTTGTATCTTATGACAATTGGGCCAAAAGTTCTCAAAATAACAATGGGCCACCTTGTGTCTGGGTCCCCTATCATTTGAAGTTATTTAACCATCTTATCGCAAAAATGTAAGTCTTTTGAGCCTTTTCAACTGGGACAAGTTTACACCTCGCGATAATCTGATTGAACGCTTTAAAATGATAACGGGCCAACTTGTATGAAAACCTTGATGGGCTTAGAAGGTCCAAACATGATCTGAATATGCCAAATGCATGAGTCCGATATCCGCACTAGCTTTCATCCAGGAAGGGTACGCCTTGTTATGGCATATTTGTATACTTATGGATATCTCCAAGTCCATCCCCACAACCGTGATTACCGAAAGCCCAATTCATCATTTCTAGAAAATGGAATGATCGCCATAATAGGCTTAGTCAATATTGTAAATGAGTGGTCTTTGTCTTTCACCGATGGAAAGGGACTGAGGTAGCCAAGGTTCACCCCTGTAGCGTAGGAGAGAACGATTTTGTGTACCCCACATTGGTGCATAAAATAAGCCATACCTAGGACAGAAATGGACTTACCATGAGTGTGGGAGGAATAAGGTCAGAAGGATATATGTTGTTTTGATAATCACATGCATTTCATCTCATGCATCGCATGCATACACGCATCATGTTAACCCTTTTTTTCTTAAAAGCCATCATAGATATCTGTTGGGTTAGAGAAGAAATAAGACTTATCAAGCAGAGTTTAGCAAGCATGAACGCGTCAGACAGTGAATATTCCCACATGGATCAGTTGGAGACCAACGTCATCAAAATTACCGAGCAACTACAAGCTTTGACCAATGCTATGGCTATCAGACAGTACCCCACCCAGTCGGAACAGAAAACAATGTGGATGGTGTAGGCACTGCATTTTTGCATATAAGTCCCGATGATGAGCCTCGTACGGAGGCACTACTCTTTAAGTTGTGGAAGTCGCGGGAAACGGACGTCGGAAGGGAAATGTCAAAAATCAATACCCTGTTGGATTTAATTCGTTTGCTTAGCTTCGGGTTTGCTCATTAGACCTCTATTTTAAAACTTATCCTTGGCCCAAAACCCCTCCAAGCCACACACCAAGCCCACACATCACCAAGCCACACACCAAGCCCACCAAGAGAACCCAAACACACACCCAACCCCCTAATTCATGCCCAAAGCCTTCTAAAATAACAAATCCACACATTAAACACATGTTGAAATCAAACCAAATCACCTTCCCAAATTAAAAGATTCAAATTAAATCTCATCAATCACCTTCTTAATTAAATTAAATCACATTCCTAAACTATATTAAATCAAATTATCTTCCTAAATTGAAGAGATCATTTCCTTATGATACACAAACTAAATATCCCCCATAATTACACAATATTCCTTCCCTATTCACATAAGGACACCCCAACCCTTGCCTATAAAAAGAATCATAAACCCAACATTGTATCCCCTAACTCATTCACACCCCCTCCTCTCTCACACAGGCAGATTCACGTCCCAAAAGCAAAGCACTGAAACACTAAAATCCCTCCTAAATCTCTTCAGCCTCTCGGTCCCTCTCATTCAATACCCACACAGCCACTCCTCATAAACCCTAGCCTCACACAAAGCACAAACCACACATCTCACGCCCTTAAACAACCTCCCATTCAACAAACCCTTCACAAATAACGCACACATTCATGAAGAAACCATGACCAGTCCCTTCACAAACCGACAGAAACCCCATTCAACACACTCAAATCAGCGCCCACTAGCCATGTTAACCATCATCACGCATTGACCAACCACCCCACAAATCACACAGCCACCCAACCCCTCACTCACGTAGCCACAAGCAACAGCCCCACCGACACACACTGGATCAGCCATCAACAAACAACGAACAAAGCCAACAACCTTATCCTCACGCCTAATACACCCGCCTCACTTACGTATAAAACAAACCTAGACACGCCACTTTACAAACCACAAGACCACACACAGCCACGCCACAAACAAATCAACACATAAAACAACCATCAGACCACTCACGCAAAATAACCCTCACGCCCTTCATGCAACACGTACCCCAAAAACCTTCAACGCAAACCATACAGCCAAATCCAACACCCCTTAAACCGTGAACTGCAAAGCCCTTAAATCAGCCCTCAGCCCTCACCAAAATAGTCCCTAAAATAGCCCCCGAATCAGTCCCTAAAACAGTCCCCAAAATACCCCAGAAAAAAGTCCCAAAATACAACCAAACAGCAGTGAAAATAGCAACCAAACATCAGCAAAAACAGAGAAAATAGCAGCCCAAAATGGTGAAGCAACGAAGGAAAACATTGAACCAGTGAACCGAAAGAGTTACGGAGCATTAACCCTTTCGACGGTCGCGTAACGCACTCCCGAGAAGCGACTTAAAAGGTAAGACCTGAGGGCACCCTTTGTTATATTTCATTTTGTCGTTTTGGAAACGGCATGCTTGGTTGGACGTGGAATACGTCTAACCGGGTATACGAAGTCCTATATTGAAAACGGCCAAATACTTTGGTCACATATTTATTATTCCGCATTTATTTCGTATTATTAGTCTTTTATTATTTCGTATTTAATTTACGTTTATTGCTGCTTTATATTTCCGTATTTATCAATTTAATGAGTTCATGAGATTGTGTGCTTTCCGTTATTTCGACTTACTTTTATGCATGCAAACTTAGATATATGTTATATGCAAACTTAGTTATAGGTTATATGCAAGCTTAGATATAGGTTGTATGCGAACTTAGATGTAGGTTATTCTTACGTAGACAGGGTTAGATTATTGCACAAATCCTTTCATTACAAGTGGCATAAGTAAGGGACCATTCTGAACCCAACGGTTTGAGGTCTTCCCTTGCGAGTGGTGAGTGCGGCCTTAAATCATTTCCCAGTTCACACTGGGTGGTGACTCCATTTATTTCTCTGGTTTAGTTCCCCTATGGGCTACTCCGTACTCCCGATTGGGCCGCGAGCCTAGAACAGCGTCGCTGATTTCTGTGTCCTACAGATGGTAGGCGTGAGACGCCCCGAATAGAGTAAGCAAAGAAATCCCAGTTTTTGATGATGACATGGTTGAGTATGTCGCGGGAAGGATAACCGGGACTCAAGCAAAGTTACAGAAACTCAGAGAAAAAGTAGAGTCAGTTACCCGCAAGATGAAGGGAAAACATGAAGATCTGTTAGACTATGATGTGATAACTTTTGAGGAACAGCTGCCTCCTCAGTTTAAGATGCCTAACATAGCCAAGTTCAACGGAAATGGGGATCCTAAGGTCCATCTCCGATAATATATTTCAGTGATGAGTTTAGTGGGTTTGTCGAAACGTCAGGTGCAGAAGATGTTTAGGATATCACTAAAAGGGGCGTCTGTAGTATGGTATCATGGCATGGAGAGAAATATCGAGGATGACTAGAGGGCATTAACAGAGGCCTTTCTGAACCAATATGTCACAGACCTGCAGATAGACTTGTCGCTGTGTGACCTAGAAAACACCCATCAGAAGCTAGAGGCGAGCTTCAAAGATTACGTGGATCGCTGAGAAGCTAGATTTTAATATGCAGACTCGGCCCTCGGAGAAGGACCAGATCAAGATGATCATTAAGGGTACCAAGCCCCCAATTTATAATAAATTAAGGAGGATAACCTCCATGATTAGTGACTTTTGACAATTGAGAGAAACTGTCATGGATATCGAGGAAGAGGAAGCTGAGAACAGAAAGTTTTATGGCTAGAATAGAAAGACCATTGGGAGGCCTTCAAAGACCAAGTCCGCTTCTGCTCAGGTTGTCGCCATCAGAAACAGGCGATTCTCCAATCTTGGTAGACCTTTGTCAAAGGTGTTTAAAAAGCTGAAGAGACAATGACTCTTGAAACCTTTAGAACCTAGACCAATTCCAAACCTTGTGCCACACTACTTCGACCTAAACCTATATTGTCACTTCCATCAACAGAAAGGCCACGAAACTGACAACTATGCCCGCCTCAGGCATGAGATCCAAAACCTCATTGACATCCATAAGATACCCGACCCAGTAAAAGAATAACCCGACACACACAGAAACCCTCTACCTAACTACCACTTTGTTCCACCACCCACCTGCATGATCAACTCTGGCTAGCCCGAAAGCTTTGTCCTCCAAACTCTCAACCACCAAGCTTCTTGTACGGGGATATGGGACAACAGTAGTGAAGATGAAATAGAACAAGGGGGAGAAATCTGAGAAAACTTCTCGAGCAGTGTAAAAGAAAAGGATAAATAGGACTGCTGCAGTTGGAGAATTTGACGCTTGAAGAAATCAAGAAGACAGAGGAAGAAAATGCTGTAAATGACGAAGATGTTTACTTTCCTGATTTATTTGATTGTAATCCTGCATTTATTAATCATAAAGACATTGATTTTGCTTACTTGTTCGAGTCTTTTCCTGTTAGTCTGCATCATAACACGCCTGACATGAGCATATTTGACATTAACTCAACAAAGACAAAAGCATTTAATCTTAGTACATGTGAAAACCCCAAGGAAAGTTTAATTGCAAGTGAGGTTACCTCTGATGAGCAGAAAGAATTGGAGAGAATATTGATAAAATAAGCAAAAGTATTTGCCTGGTCCTATGAACACATGCCGGGAGTAGACAGGAGTATTGCCCAACACATGATACCAACTTATCAGAACATGAGGCTAGTAAAACAGAAGCTCCGAAGAATGAGGCCGGAATGGGCCGAAAAAGAAGCAGATAGGTGTGAGGTTCTTAGAGGTGGTGAAGTACCCCGAGAAGTTAGCCAACATTGTGCCGGTACCGAAGAAGGACAGAAAGAAAAAAATAACATTAAAAAAATAGAGGAAAAAAAAGAGAAAAGAATAGGCATAAAAGAAAATACTGGCTAAGATTAGGCTGACAAACTACTGCATGCCCTGTGGGAGTATAGAACTTCAGTAAGAATAGCAACAGGAGCCACTTATCAAAGAATGGCCACTATATTGTTCCACGACTTGATGCATGAGGAGATTGAGGTATACGTGGATGACATGATGGTTAAGTCAGAGACGAAGGTCGGGCAAACCCTTGGTGTTGTATTTGGCCATAGAACTCGAAGCGCTAGGGGCAATGATGGCACAGGCAGATGAAAAACAAAAGAAAAATCGGCAAGGAAGACCGAGAGAGAGAAGAACACAAGAAAACTGAAGCGTTGGGGGCGATGATAGTGCATGCAGTGTTACTAGTGGAAATAAAGATACAGTCAATGCGGGTACTAGCAGAGACAGGACTGTCTGAGCATGAATGAGCCTCGCGGAGGTTCAAACAGCTAGCATTACTAGATGAGAAAAGGATAAAGGCCACATACCATATGCAGCTATACCAAAAAATATTGGCCCAGGCGTTTAACAAGAAGGTACGTCCCACCAAGATCAGAGGAGGTGATCTAGTGCTCAAGCAGTCAAAGCCACTATTAATGGACCCAATGGGAAAGTTCAGGCTGAATTGGGGAGGGCCCTACTTAGTCAAAAAGGTAATGGGGAATGGGGCAGTGAGACTGTCAGATTTGGAAGGGAACAAGTTCACCAAGCCCATCAACATGGACAGGTTGAAGGAATACTTTACATAAAAAAAGGCTCGTTGGGTTGAAAATTCACAAAGGCCGTCCCAAGCAAAAAAGAGCATGAGTGAGCAAGAAATGTAGCTAATTGTAAAATCCATGAGGGATAGTTAGCGACAGATGTACCCTTGCAATGCAGTTTATTTCCTACATATGTACTAAGAAGTAATGCAAACGTCTTTATTGAAACAAATGTGCAAGATGTTCATAGATTGCATAAATTCCAACTAACCGGGAAAGATTAGAGTCAAGTGATTACAAATCACGTCTTTTGTTTCTTAAATGCTGGACCAAGGTCAAAAGATCTAGGACGAAGAACTCCGGGAATAGAGAGGAACTCTGAGAATGGAGAGCAACCTCAGGAATGAGGATAAGTAAATAGCCTCGAGAATGAGGATAGACCTAAAAACAAAACAAAAAATGAGAAAAAAAATTTTAGCTCGCTGAGTTGAAAACCTGAAAAGGTGACTCAGGTAAGATAGCGCAATTCGCTAAGTTGAAAATTCGAAAGGACAACTTAGGCAAAGATAGGATGAACCTGTAACACAAAGGGATACAATGGGATCATGAGCCATGAGATCAAAAGAACTGAGCGATCACCAGAGGAGAATTGGCAGAAGAAAACTGTAAGAAGGCCCATGAGGCGACTAAAGCTTTTTATAGGCAAATGGCACCAAAGGCCAAAAAGAAAACCCTCTAGCACAAGGTAGGCCCAACCAAGGATGACATCAAGCCAATAGGACAAAGAAACCCCAACGGAATAGGGAATGCATCCATGCATACACGTCACATACACACATTTTTTGTTTTTTGTTCGCAGGCTTTGAAGAAAAAGAAAGAGCGCCAAAGATGAGCAACTCCTCGGGAATAAGGACGAGCAACTCCTCGGGAATAAGGACGAGCATGCTGGGAATGGCACTCCGAGAATGGAGAACAACCTCGAGAATGAGGAAGAGAAACTCCTCGAGAATGAGGACGAGCAAGGCGGGAATGGCACTCTGGGAATGGAGAACAACCTCGGGAATGAGGATGAATCAGGGGTCGAAACAGTTTTGGGAATGAATCCTAGGGCGCGAGGCTCATATTATCAACGGTTTGGGAATGAATCCAGAAGTCGAAGCACCTCATCATCATAGAAAAAACTCCCCACCAGATCGAAGAGTCGCACAGGTGGATGAAAACGCCATCATCCATCAGTGCAGGAACAAATCCCAAAAGCCAAAGCGCTTCAGAGATCAAAGCACCTCACCATCAACTCAACTCAGTTCGGGAATAAATCTCAGAGATCAAATCATCTCACACTTGGTGGTTCGGGAACAAAACCCATTGGTCGAAGCACCTCGCCATCAACTCAACTCAATTCGGGAACAAAACCCAGAGATCAAAGCATCTTACACTCGGTGGTTCGGAACAAAACCTAGGGGTCAAAGCACCTCGCCATCAATTCAACTCAATTTGGGAACAAAATCGAGAGATCAAAGCATCTCACACTCGGTGGTTCGGGAATAAAACCTAGGGGTCAAAGCACGTCGCTATCAATTCAACTCACTTCGGGAAGAAAACCTAGAGATCAAAGCATCTCACACTTGGTGGTTCGGGAACAAAACCCAGGGGTTAAATCACCTCGCCATCAACTTAACTCAATTCGGGAACAAAACCCAGAGATCAAAGCATCTCACACTCGATGGTTCGGGAATAAAACCCAGGGGTCAAAGCACATCACCATCAATTCAACTCAGTTATGGAACAAAACCCATAGATCAAATCAACTCACACTCAGTGGTTCGGGAATAAAACTCTGGGGTCAAAGCACTTTGTCATCAACTCAACTCAATTCGGGAACAAAATCCAGAGATCAAAGCATCTCACACTCGGTGGTTCGGGAATAAAACCCAGGGGTCAAAGCACCTCGCCATCAGCTCAACTCAGTTCGGGAATAAATCCCAACATCTCACACGAGGAACGATTCGGGAATGAACCATCTCACACCAGGAATGGTTCGGGAATGAACCATCTCACACCAGGAACGGTTCGGGAATGAACCATTTCACACTAGGAACGGTTCGGAATGAACCATCTCACACTAGAAACAGTTCGGGAATGAACCATCTCAAACCAGGAACAATTCGCGAATGAACCATCTGTTGGACAATTATGACCAATAGCGTCACTGTTTGTACAGATCATGGTGTTGTTGTACAAATTAACTATGTGACAAAGGAGATTGCACTCTTATTATTTGTGATTAGATCACCTAGATGTATAAATGATAGGAGGTCCTTATGATTAGTGTCTGGATTGAGATGATATGAGACAGTATCAATCCACGAAGGTATAATCATTAAATATCCCTAGTCAGAGTATTATCGAGATTGGACATCGATAAATGCGTAAAAGACTAGTATTACACTTGTGCGCGTTATGAGGACATAACGGCATAGTTCTAATATATTTGGGTATAGGATGCTCATGCAAGTGTAATATGAGGTTATGTTTACCAATGGTACGGGAAACAGCTTCGCTCTGGATAGACCCCCTCGGAATTCCATTGGTAGTATGATTGTGTGTCTATGGAAGTCCGAAATCAGGGTAGGTGTATTTGGTCTTAACCTGAGACTTGCACCGCTAATACTTATGACAATCAATATACTTTGGTTTTGGTCGTCCAAGGCTTTAACAGGTTCTGTGTACGCCTCTTCTGGGTATATTGAGAATCGTAGTGTGTAGGGTGTGATGTCAAGACGGAAGTATCACTCCAGTCATATGGAGATGATGGTCACGTAGGATACGGGACTGGTTCTCTTAAATGCTGCAGCTATCGGGATATTATGACTAGGTCATGTATATCCAAAAATAGAGACTAGCTACCAGAGATCCGATATATGCTTCGTACGGGGCAAACACAATTTTAGCCACAGGCCTAGCATGTGACATCCGATACTGGATCGAAATACGCAATACTACGTATACTACGCCTGATATAGATCACTATATTCTTGTAAGGATATTTCTGGAGAATTTGGTAGGCATGGCGCTTTGCTAGAAGCCAACCTTGTCTTTTAAATCGGTACAAACGTAGTACTAGGTACTTACGTGTTCGGATAGCCCGATGACCGTATTTACTGCCAACATATCCAGGGATCTCATGGGTCGCTTCCCGAAGATTCACCGATGACGTATGACTCGCACTTAATTAATCTTGGATTAATTTGACGAGAGAGAAAATTAATTTAGGATTAATTGCGGAGATATTTTATCTAGGATAAAATATCAATTAAAGAGAGATAACGATTAATTTGGAATTAATCGATAAATTAATATATTCGATATATTAAACGAAATTGGATTTCGACGCAGAATTGAAATTAGATTTTAATTCGAGTGAACGAGTTAATTTAGAATTAATTCGTAAGCGACGTGAATAATGATTTCGCTTGGCATAATCAATTAATTATGTCGCAACAGAAAATTCGTTAATTTGGAATTAGCGAACCCGAGCCCGAGAGTGGTTGAGAGCGCATTCGTATTTCGAATTCGAGTGCGGCACGCAAGTCACATCAAGCGTCAAATCACTAGTCGCATCTAGTGTCACATCATTCGTCAATCAAGTGATAGATGTCTTTCACTTTGAGTGATTGACACCAGTCACTATTCATTGATTGATGAGAAGTGATGAGAGTGGTTGGAGCCTTAATGGCTTGACTTTTGGTAAATCAAATTAATTGATTTTTGGAAAATCAAATTAATTGATTTTTGGAAAATCAATTTTTTGGTATTTGATACACAAATCCTTACCAACCAAACACAACTCTCTCTCTTTCTTTCTCTTCTTCTCTCTCACGCCCATTTGGGCATTTCTTCTTCTATTTTTTCTGGGCAAAAACCGAGAATGAAATGAAGCAAAATGTGATGATTTTTGTGGCAAAAATCAAGAGTGCTAGCACACATCGGAGTCTTGCGAAGGTGATAGGGAAACCCACCTGTGTGCTTGGAATCACATCACGAAAGCTTGGAGCTTGGACCAAAGCCGAATTTGGAGGATCAAATTTCAGTCACTGCCGAGCTTGACAAAGGGCAGAAAATCAATTTTTGTTGTCCACCGCATCTCTCAACCGATCAATGTGAGTATTCCACAACTCCCTTGTTGTATTCACACATGTGTTTTATGCTTATTATTCGATCCTTGGGACCGTAGAACTCCAACAATGGTATCAGAGCGGAGTAAAAGCATGAAATTTGACTTAGGGTTAAAATTTGGGTAAAATGATTTTGAGCATGGTTTAATGAAATTGGATGATTTAGTGTGCTTAAATGATGTTGAATTGAGGATTGATTGGATCAATTTGATGAAATGTTGTTTGGAACAATTTTCCCCAAATTCTTTGGCTTGTCCGAATGGAAGAGTGCTCTAAATGTCTTGGATTTTTTTATTTTTAATCATTGGATGTGTTGGAAATCAATTGGGAATGTTGATTTAATGTCGATTGTGGATTTAATTGGATTGAAACCGAATCGGATATAAATAAACCCAAATTACCGAGAGTTAAAGAGCATGTAATGGGTTTGATTTTTGATAAAATGTGTTGGACATGTTTTGTAGTTAATGAGCATGATTAATTGTACAAATTTGTGTTTTGGAAATATTGATTTGGGTAATTAATTGTGTAATACAC